>JAWQEG010000499.1:35000-72162 GCA_033782935.1 Petrolisthes cinctipes | reverse complement strand
TTCTCCTTCTTCTCCTTCTCCTTCTCCTTCTTCTCCTTCTCCTTCTCATTCTTCTCTCTCACCTTCTCCTTCTCTTCTCTCTCCTTCTCTCCTTCTCTCCTTCTCCTCTTCTTCTTCTTCTCCTTCTCCTTCTCTCTTCTCCTCTCTCTCCTTCTACTATTTTCTCCTTCTCCTTCTTCTCCTCCTTCTTTATCTCTCTCTTTCTTCTCCTTCTCCTCCTTCTTCTCTCCTTCTCCTTCTCCTCTTCTCCTTCCCACTTCTCCTTCTTCTCTTCCTTCTTCTCCTTCTCCTTTCTTCTCCTTCTACTCCTTTCCTTCTCCTCCTCCTTCTACTTCTTTTCCTTCTCCTTCTCCTTCTCCATCTCCTTCTCCTTCTTCTCCTTCTCATTCTTCTCTCTCTCCTTCTTCTCCTTCTCCTTCTTCTCCTTCTCCTTCACCTTCTTCTCCTTCTCCTTCTCTCCTTCATCCTTCTCCTTCTTCTCCTTCTTCTCCTACTCCTTCTTCTCCTTCTCCTTCTTCTCCTTCTCCTTCTTCTCCTTCTCCTTCACCCTTCTTCTCCTTCTCCTTCTTCTCCTTCTCCTTCTTCTCCTTCTCCTTCTCCTTCTTCTCCTTTTCCTTCTCTTCTCCTTCTCCTTCTCCTTCTTCTCTCCTTCTTCTCCTACTCTTCACTTCTCCTTCTCCTTCTTCTCCTTCTCCTTCTATCTTCTTCTCCTTCTTCTCCTTCTTCTTCTCCTTCTCCTTCTTCTCCTTCTTCTCCTTTACCTTCTTGTCCTTCTTCTCCTACGTCTTCTTCTCCTTCTTTTCTCTTCTTCTCCTTCTCCTTCTCCTTCTCCTTCTTCTCATTCTCCTTCTCCTTCTCCTCCTTCTCCTTCTCCTTCTTCTTCTCCTTCTTCTTCTCCTTCTCCTTCTCCTTCTTCTCATTTTCTTCTTCTCCTTCTCCTTCTTTTCCTTCTTCTCATTCTTCTCTACACCTTCTTCTCCTTCTTCTCCTTCTCCTTCTTCTCCTTTTCCTTCTTCTCCTTTTCCTTCTCCTTCTCCTTCTTCTCCTTCTTCTCCTTCTCCTTCTTTTCCTTCTCCTTCTTCTTCTTCTCCGTCTTCTTCTCCTTCTTCTTCTTCTTCTCCTTCTCTTCTTCTCCTTCTCCTTCTTCGTCCTACTCCTTTTTCTCCCTTCTCCTTCTCTTCTTCTCCTTCTCCTTCTTCTCCTTCTTCTCATTCTCCTTCTCCTTCTTCTCCTTCTTCTCCTTCTCCTCCTTCTCCTTCTCCTCCTTCTCCTTCTTTCTCCTTCTCCTCCTTCTCCTTCTTCTCACTTCTCCTTCTCCTTCTTCTCTTTCTTCTCCTTCTCACTTCTCTCCTTCTCCTTCTCCTTCTTCTCCTTCTCCTTCTCCTTCTCCTTCTTCTCCTTCTTTTTCTTCTCCTTCTTCTCCTTCTCCTTCTCCTTCTTCTCCTTCTCCTTTCTCCTTCTTCTCCTTCTCCTTTCTTCTCCTTCTCCTTCTTCTTCTCCTTCTTTACCTTCTCCTTCTTCTCATTCTCCTTCTTCTCCTTCTCCTTCTCCTTCTTCTCTTTCTTCTCCTTCTCCTTCTTCTCCTTCTTCTCCTTCTCCTCCTCTTCTTCTTCCTCCTTCTCTCCTTCTTCTCCTTCTCCTCCTCCTTCTCCTTCTTCTCCTTCTCCTTCTCCTTCTTCTCTTTATTCTCCCTCTCCTTCTCCTCCTTCTCCTTCTACTTTTTTTCCTTCTCCTTCTCCTTCTCCTTCTCCTTCTTCTCCTTCTCCTTCTCATTCTTCTCTCTCTCTCCTTCTTCTCCCTTCTCCTTCTTCTCCTTCTCCTTCTTCTCCTTCTTCTTCTCCTTCTCCTTTTGCTTCTTCTCCTTCTCCTTCTTCTCCTTCTTCTCCTCTCTCCTTCTCCTTCTCCTTCTCCTTCTCCTTCTCCTCCTTCTCCTCCTCTTCTCCTTTCTCCTCCTTCTCTTTCTCCTTCTCCTTCTTCTCCTTCTCCTTCTTCTCCTTCTCCTTCTCCTTCTCCTTCTTCTTTGCTATAACTTTCCCTCACTCTTGTAGGTTAGATAGAATAGCAAAATCAAGCAGCCTCGTAAGGACCAGTAGGTCTGTTGCTGTTTGAATGTCCTTTGTATTCCTTTGTATTCTCCCTCCTTCTCTTCTCCTTCTCCTTCTCCTCCTTCTCCTTCTCCTTCTTCTCCTTCTTCTCTCCTCCTCCTTCTCCTTCTCCTTCTTCTCCTTCTCCTTCTCCTCCTTCTTCTCCTTCTCCTTCTTCTCCTTCTCCTTCTTTTTCTACTCCTTCTCCTTTTCCTTCTCCTTCTCCTTCTCCTGCTTTCTTTTCCTTCTCCTTCTTCTCCTTCTTCTCCTCCTTCTTCTCCTTCTTCTTCTCCTCCTTCTCCTTCTTCTCCTTCTCCTTCTCCTTCTTCTCCTTCTTCTTCTCCTTCTTCTTCTTCTTCTCCTTCTCCTTCTTCTCCTTCTTCTCCTTCTTCTTCTTCTCCTTCTCATTCTCTTTCTTCTCCTTCTCCTTCTTCTCCTATTCCATCTTCTCCTTCTCCTTCTCCTTCTCCTCCTTCTCCTTCTCCTTCTTCTCCTTCTCCTTCTCCTTCTTCTCCTTCCCCTTCTTCTTGGTTATTATTATTATTCTTGTTATTATTATTATTATTATTCTTATTATTATTATTATTGTTGTTTTTTTGTTATTGTTAATGTTATTTTTATTTTTATTGTTATTGTTACTAATAATGATAGTAATAGTAATCATAATGATAGTAATAGTAATCATAATGATAAAGATAGTAATAGTAATCATAATGATAATAATGATAGTAATAATTATAATAATGATAGTATTAATAATAATAATAATCATAATAAGTAATCATATAATAATAATTATGATAATCGTAAGAGACAGAGAGAGAGAGAGAATTATAATAATAATAATATTAATAATGATGATAGAAATAATAATAATAATGATAATGAAAGTGATATTAATAATAATGATAGAGAAATAATAATAATAATGATAATGAAAGTGATATAGAATAATAATGATAATAATAAAAATGATAACAATAGTATATATAATAATAATGATAGTAATGATAGTAGTAGTAGTAATAATAATAATAATCATAATAATAATCATAATCATAATAATGATAATAATAATGATAACTAATGATAATAATGAAAATAAAAATTATAATAATAATGATAATATAAATTATAATGATAATAATAAAATTATAATAATAATGATAATAGAAATTATAATGATAATAAAAATTATAATAATAATGATAATAGAAATTATAATGATAATAAAAATTATAGTAATAAAAATGATAATGATAATAATAATAAAAATGATAATGATAATATTAATAAAAATGATTACGATAATATTAATAAAAATTATAATGATAATATTAATAATAATAATAATAATCATCATAATGATAATATTATTAATAATAATAATATTAAAAATAATAAATATAAAAATAATAATATTCAAAATAATAGTGATAACAATTAAAAAAATAATAATGATAAAAATAATAATGATAATAATAGTAATAATAATAATGATATTAATTATAATAATAGTAATAATAATAATAATAACAATAGAAATTATAGAAATAATAAAAAAATAATACCATAACAAAGATAATAATAATAGTAATAATAATAACAATAATAATAATAATAGTAGTATTAATAATGATGCTAATAATATTGATAGTAATATTAATGATAATAAGAATAAGAGAGAGAGAGTAAATAATAATAATAATAATAATGATAATAATAATAATAATAATAATAATAATGATAATAATAATAATAATAATAGTAATATTAATAATAGAGAGAGAGAGAGAGAGAGAGAGAGAGAGAGAGAGAGAGAGAGAGAGAGAGAGAGAGAGAGAGAGAGAGAGAGAGAGGAGAGAGAGAGAGAGAGAGAGAGAGATTATGGGGTCTGTTTTGTTGCCCCGTGTGGAGGAATCAGTAAGCTTCAATTCAACCCACTCATTACATACACACAGACAAAAGAAAATGAGAATATTGTGAATCCAACAGGAAATGTGTATGTGTGTGTGTATGTGTGTGTGGTTGTGTGTGTACACCACTGAATTCTGTGTTGGATTATGTGTGTGTGTGTGTGTGTGTACCTCTCTGAGTTTTCTCTTGGGTAATGTTTCTGAATGTGCGTGTGTGTGTGTGTGTGTGTGTATTGTATTTCACTGAATACAGTTATATTAATACACGCATATACATTATGTACATTAGGTCTGTACACATATACACATTATGTACATTAGACTAGGCCTGTACACATATACACATTATGTACATTAGACTAGGTCTGTACACATATACACATTATGTACATTAGACTAGGTCTGTACACATATACACATTATGTACATTAGACTAGGCCTGTACACATATACACATTATGTACATTAGACTAGGCCTGTACACATATACACATTATGTACAGTCGCAGCACATAGTCCTTGAACAGCCTTCCCTTTACACCCTGGTCAAGGACTATATGCCATAACTGTACTGTACATTATACTAGGTGTGTTTATGAATGTGTAATTATCATAATGTAATATTACAGGTGGGAATAGACTGGATGAGGGTGACTGAGACCACACCAGGACACAACCAGACTATACAACAACACAACTGTAGTCGTCCACTGTCTCACCATCCTAACCTTACCATTACAATATATTGTGACGACATTTTTACTTCCAGTAAACCTAATGAGTGTGGTACAGTGAGTCAACCCTGTCCCATTGGTGAGTGTAACCAAACTTATCTTATACACATATAACATACAACCTGACCTATCAACACACACACACACACACACACAGGATGAAACACTAACCAAAAAATAACTCATTGGTACACACACACACACACACAGGGGGAAACAATGTCAACTACTCAGTGGTTTACACACACACACACAAGGGGAAACAATGTCAATTACTCAGTGGTTTACACACACACACACACACATTGACTAACAGACAACTCATTGGTTTACACGCATACACACATCAACTAACAGACAACTCATTGGTTTACACACACACACATATACATATAATTGAAAACCCCAACAAATAACTCAAGGGTTTACACACACACATACCTACACACACACACACACACACACACACACATGAACTAACAAACAATTCATTGGTTTACACACACACAAACACACACACACACATCAAATAATAGACAACTCATTGGTTTACACACACACACATCAATTAACAGACAACTCATTGGTTTACACACGCACACACCAACCAACAGACAACTTAATGGTTTACACACACACACACATACACCTACACACACACGCACACACCAACCAACAGACAACTCAGTGGTTTACACACACACACACACACACAGACACACACACACACACACATAATGAGTATTTATAGTGTTTAGAAATAATACATTTTTCACAATATAAGTATGGTAAATATAATTATAATGATAAGATAATGAGATAGTTATTATCTCTCTCTCTCTCTCTCTCTCTCTCTCTCTCTCTCTCTCTCTCTCTCTCTCTCTCTCTCTCTTATACTCCACATGTGTGTTAATATTTCTCTCACTCTCTCTCTCTAAATACTCAACATGTGTGTTAATATTTCAGACATTATGCAGGATACTACGGACATTGAAAAAGACATTACGGAAATCGAAAAAGAAATATCTGACATAGTACCCAAGACAAATGACTCTGAACAAGATACAAACTCAACACAGAACATAACGTTGTGTGACCAGGTGTGGAAAGCAGAAATCCTGAATGTGGCATTGTATGTACCGAGGCTGGAAGTAGTGACCTTGTTCTTGGCCACGGTGATATCTGTAATTATATACTTGTCTTGGATTAAGTTTGTGAACATTAACATTATGCTGTTCCTTGCTCCAATGTGTCGTAGGCTGGCACTCCTTCTTTATGGACGAGTACAAGTACCAGACAACCAGTAACAAGGAAACACACACACCAACAGACACAAGTACCAGACAACCAGTAACAATGAAACACACACACCAACAGACACAAGTACCAGACAACCAGTAACAAGGAAACACACACACCAACAGACACAAGTACCAGACAACCAGTAACAAGGAAACACACACACCAACAGACACAAGTACCAGACAACCAGTAACAAGGAAACACACACACCAACAGACACAAGTACCAGACAACCAGTAACAATGAAGCATACATAACATAATGAACATTGTTTACATAGAATGACTCTTGATAAACAGGTATAAACTATTCTATGTTAATATCAATAATAATCTAATGCCATGTATTCAGTAATAATATTTAATACCATCTTTTCACTAATAATTTCAATGTTTTATTATATGACAATATAAACTGTATATTGTATTAATTTGATATGTTTTTATATATGACCTGCTGTTATATTGTTGTACTCCAATATAAGGAGTTATAACATGATGTTAACAACTTATATTATATCTATGTACTCCACTATAAGGAGTTATATTATATCTATGTACTCCACTATAAGGAGTTATATTATATCTATGTACTCCACTATAAGGAGTTATAACGTGTGTGTGTGCGTGTGTATTTTTGTTTCTTGTGAGTGGGATAGAGAAAGAGAGAGAGAGAGTTGGTGTGTTTTTGTCTCTTGTACGAGAGAGAGAGGGAGCAAGAGAAAATGTGTGTGTGTGTGTGTGTTCTAAATCTAGAATAAAATGACTGAGTGATTCGACTGACACACACACACACACACACACACACCTTTACTGCTTTTTGTTCTTTGAATATAAGCTGTATTTTAATGAGATAGTAGCCTATACTTTGGGTACATTGGAATGCCTTGATTCACCCAAAGTATGTCAGGAAATAATACCAGATGAGTTAAAATTAATTATGGCCTAATGTTGGTGGCAATAGTTGGTTGGAATTATTTGCTTTGATTGTAACCTGTGATTCAATAAACACAAAATGTTTGCATTTGTTGCAGATCAGTGTTTTATTATCAGTCCTCCTTTATATATTAAAGTATTTTTTTTATCTGTGATGGACAGTGAGGGTGACGTGATTCATACATACATAGAAGGAATAAAGAACTGATGATAAATAACATTACTCTATAAAAAAAGAAAAGAAAAAAACACACACACACACACGAGAATATGTAAGTTTAGACTTGCTGATATGAAACGTGGGTATTGACCAAGATGATGAAGGAAACACACACACACACACGTTCTCTCTCTCTTACACACACACATACACGTTCTATCTCTCTTACACACACACATACACGTTCTCTCTCTCTTATACACACACACACGTTCTCTTTCTCTTATAAACACACACACACACACACAGTGGTAGTAGATGACAGTGGTAATGAATGGAGAACACACACACACACACACACAGTGGTAGTGGGTGACAGTGGTAGTGACCGGAGAACACACACACACACACACACACACACAGTGGTAGTGTCAGACAGTGGTAATGACCGGAGAAAACACACACATACACACACCCACACACACACACACACACACAGTGGTAGTGGGTGACAGTGGTAATAAGTGAACGTGTTTGTGTAGTGGTCTGTGAGCTTGGGGATATTTTGAAGACAACAAGTGGAGCCCGGCTACATTCTCTACTTGGCTCACCTGGTAAAGTTTAATATAAGGGTGAGTGGACGAGGAAATCCTGTCTCCAAAAGTTTATACCTAAAAGGAAAGGCCATAGTTAAAATAAGAAATAAAAAGTAATGAAAGCGTCGGTGACAAAAGTTAATCTAGCTAAACATGGCTGGGAGAAATACTAAGCAGAGAGGAACATCAGATGATAAAACAGAGAGAGGTGAAGAAGGGAGGGATAGTAAAGGGAAAGGAAGAGAATATGAACTTCAAATTAAAAGGGTTACACAAATGGAATAGAATATTGAGGAGAATTCTAAGAGATGGAAGGAAATGGTACAAGAGATGAAGGAAGTAAAGGCGTTATTAAGGGATAAGATGGACAAGTGAGTGGTTGGTTAGTAGTTTAAGTGTGTGTAGGGGGGGGGGTTAGTATTTAAAGCCTGTGTGTGTGATGCAATGGTTGGTTAAGTATTTAAAGTAAGTGTGTGTGTGTGTGTGTGTGTGTGTGTGTGTGTGTGTGTACCAAGTAGAGATGGTTAGTTTTAAGCTGGATGAAGTTAGATTAGGTCATTATAGGTTAGGTTAGACCAAGATTTAATTATGCTAAGCTAAGATAGGATAGAACAGGTTATAAATGAGATGAGGTTAGGTTATGATAGCTTATGTTAGGATAGGATAGGGTAGAGAGTCGAACAAATGAACATTCAAATGATGGATTAATGGAACAGAACAAAGCATTGAAGCAACGAGTCGAAGTAATAGTGGATGAAAACGAAGCACTTCGAGTAAAATTGAATACCAGTGAGGATTGATTGATTGATTGATATTAGGTGCCACAACAGTGAGGTCATATTGCGCCAGAGAAAGGTGATATAGAGGTGTGACAGCAAGCAGGAAGGAAATAAAGTTAAAAGAGGGACAGTTGAAGAAAGGAAAGGGAGTGACTGGGGCCGAAAGGGCGCCCAAACCCTTAAATTACTGCCCACATCAGTGAGGAAAGAGGTAAGGAGCAAGGAAAGAACTTGGTAAAACTGAAACACGAGCAGGAAGGTTGGGTGAGGGTTAATGAAGAGAAAATTGTTAACTTTAAAGAGGTTGTTGTGTGTGTAACTAAGGTTGTCTCTTAGTATCCTGTGCAAGAACTGTAAGATGTTTGGGGTGCATCTCTTAGCAGTAATTAGTCCGTTAGTTGCTATGGTAGGATGAGTGATAACATTCCTTCAGTGGAGAGCTGTATTTCCTGATTTTAACAATATGTTCATGCGAGTAGTACAGTCGGCGGCATAAGTCCTGTCGCCACACCTGCTTCACCGAGACAGGCAGTGTTCATGGACTCGAGAACTAGAGCACGTTTTCTACACCTAAGAAACTCGAGTCTATGAACATCGCATGCCTCGGTGAAGCAAGCGAAGCAACAGGACTTTTGCCTCTGACTGTACCTGGTACATTTGAGGACTTACTAATACAAACATGTGGTATGTACAGTCACTCATAAAAGTAAAGACACCCCCAGGCAAGACACCTATTAAGTGGTGTGATATCGGTTCTGGTAACATTGTACCTGACGTCAGAGGTGGTGATGTGGGTGGTGTTTGGAGGAAGGTTGGTTTGCTCGAAACATTATCCCAACTCATGTTTCGTCTCATCTACCATTAGTTACAAATGTGTCGAGCAAATCAACTTCATCTCTCAAGCGCCATCACTGACGTCACTTACACTGTTGCCAGAACCGATATCACAAGTATAAGAAGATGACTGGCCTGGAGGGGTCTTAATTTTTATGAGTGACTGTACACTACAAAGTAATGAAACAGCACGAGAAAGGATACAATGGGTAAACCAGATTCATGTGGAGCGGCATTACTCGAACTGACAGTGGAGAATATGATGACAAAATGGGTGACAAAACAAACTAGGTATAGAGGAACAGACGAGCCATCAATGCTCCATCTGGTGTTCACTAGGGAGGCGGATGTAATAGCAGACATCACATACAAAAGTCTGCTAGACAAAAGTGATGATGTACACTCGGAATCCAAAATATGTATCCAGGTCTTGTTGAAGTTTTGAATCAGTTGACATACTAGTGAAACAATGACAACGCTTATCCTGTTTCATATTTGCTTGAGCTCGCTATATTAATACTCGATCAGGATATTCGAAGGAAGCCTGGATACATATTTTGGATTGCGAGCGTACCTATTGAGTTGGAAATATTAGAGGGAGGTGTAGATGTGAGGGATGAAGCACATAGGGAGAATAGGTTGAATTATGGAAGGACTGAGTTTAGAAACCAAAGAAAGTTCTTTTGGGGTACAGACTGGATAGAGCTGGTGGATGCCGGAAGTGTGCAGAGAAAATACCTTATATTTGGAAAAATATATATGGAAGGAGTACCCAAGTATGTACAGTCACGAGCACTACTAATAAGTATACAGCTCTGGTTGAAGCTTTGAACAGGCCAAATTCACCAACGAAGTAATTCCAATGGAGATGTTATTGTAGACACACCTGAATACTTATTAGTGCTGGTGACTGTATCAAAATATAAGATAAGTAAACTGGAGAAAAAAGAATGGTTCACTGGACAATGTGAGACAGCAAGATTAAGAAAGGCGGAAGCCTGGAATAGAATGCGGAGGAGGAATACACAGAAAAATAGAGAGGCATTTAAAAAGGCAAGAAATAATTATGTTCAGGCAAGAAGAGAGACCGAGAAGAATTATGAGAAAGATATTGTAGCGACATCAAGCACCTTTATGTAGCTTCCATCTCACCTGTCCTCGGGGCGCATCTTAAGCCTCACCTGTTCAACCTGAGCCAACCTTGGCTGGCCTGAGCGGCCGCAGCGCCGTTGTTCATTCACTCGGCTATTAGCTCTACATCTGGAAACACCTCCTTCTCCTGACCTGCTGTGCCTCCTGTCGCTACCTGTCTACACCAAGCTCTCCACGTGTCGCCTGCAGCAGCTACCTCTCTCACACTACACGACCACAGCAGGCGGGAACTCACAGCTACAAGGTGCTTGCTACTACACAACCTATGTCTATCTATCTATCTATAGCTCCGACGCCTCGTTCCCTCCGGGAACTCCCCTCAAGGGGGTGGCCACGGCAGAAGTGTCTCCAGTTCTCCCTGTTCCAACACTCCCTCCTTACTTGTTCAAGCCCTACTCTGCCCCTCATGTTTCTCTCCTTTACATACTCTTCCACTCTGTTCTGCCATCTAACCGGTGGTCTGCCTCTCACACCAGGTCCTACAACTTCACTTCCATACACCTTCTTTACAAATTCCTCGCCTTGCATTCTCTCCACATGTCCATACCATCTCAATGTATTACGTTTCACTCTCTCAACCACTCCACACTCAATACCAATTGCCTTCTCCTTCATACCACATCTCTCATATACACTCTCATTACTTTCTCCATCCCATCTAGTAAGTCCACATGCTCCTCTCAAGTAACTCATTTCCACAGCACCTATTCTAGACTGATGCGCCCTACTCCATGTCCATGTCTCCGACGCATATGTCAGTGTTGGCAGGATTATACTATTTCGTAGTCCCCTTTTCACTTCCATACTCACACTTCTACCCTTCATAATCCTCCCCAGTGATCCTATGACCTGTCTACCCTTCACTGCTCTCTCCCTAATTTCTCCTTCCATACTTCCATGTTTACACATAACTGTACCCAGGTACTTAAACTCCTTCACTTCCTCCATCCTCTCGCCCCTCAGAGTTATCTCACACTTCGTCCCAGTTGGTACAGCCACTCTGTAAGGTGTAGCAAAGTCAATCACTTCAGTTTCTGCTCTTTCAAATACCATCACTTTACTTTTACCCACATTCACCTTCAGTTTCCTTCGTTTACACACAGATTGAAATTCGTCCACCACTCTCTGTAAATTCCTTTCATTCTCAGCCATCAGCACAGTGTCATCCGCAAACAAACTTGCCACCAGGGACCAGTTTGCTTCATTCAGCCTCAACTTCACCCCCAGACCGTTCACTTTGGCTTTCACCTCTCTCATACAACCATCCATATATACATTGAACAACCATGGTGACATAACACACCCCTGTCTCAGCCCTACACTAATATTAAAACTCTCACTTAGATCACCCTCTACCCATACACATGCTTTTGCATCTGCATAAAAAGCCTCAATGCCTTTCAGCAAACTCCATAAATTCTCAACACCTCTGTCATAGCTTTCCTATCAACTCTATCGTATGCCTTCTCCAAGTCCATGAAGGCAGCATACAACTTCTTACCCTTCCCAATATACTTCTCCACTATTGATTTTAATGCAAATATTTGGTCCACACATCCTCTACCCTTTCTGAATCCTCCCTGCTCCTCACTAACTTTATTCCCTGTTACTTCCATCAGTCTTTCAGTCAGAACCTTCCCATAAACCTTCCCCGGTACACTAAGAAGGCTTATTCCCCTATAGCTACCATACTCATCCTTACTTCCCTTCCCCTTATACAAAGGTACAATTATGGCTCTCCTCCAATCCTCTGGCACCTCTCCCTGCCTCCAGGCCAGTGTACATATAAGCAACATCCACTCCACCAGTACCTCCCCCCCACACTTTAACATTTCAGCAGTTATTCCATCCACCCATGGTGCCTTTCCCATCTTCAACTTTCCTATTGCTTTCCTAACCTCTTCCCTTCCTAATTCTCCCTGTACATCCTGTCGTCTACCACCTGCCTCCATCCCCATGCATGTCACCACCGCCTCCCCTCCCGTCCCCCCATTCATCAACCGATCAAAATGCCTCTTCCACACTTCTTTCACTTCCTCACAGTAACTCCATCCTCTCTCTTCATTCTCACACTACCAGACTTTCCTTCTCCTCTTTCTCTTTTAACCTCCTTCCAGAATAATTTCTTGTTCTCTTTAAACTTTTCACTCAGCTTCATACCAAACTCCTCATCCACTCTCCTTTTACTCTCACTCACCATCATTTTCACTTGTCTCTTACACACATTATATTCTCTTTTCCATCTCTCTCTCACTTCTTCCGGCACATTCCTCTGTAGTGTTCTCCGATATGCCTTCCTCTTATCCTCTACAGCATCTTTCACTTCTTCTGTCCACCAAGCACTCCCTTTCTTGCCCCTCTTCTGTGTCTTATATCCTACTACCTCTGCTGCTGTCCTCAAAACTATCATCTTAAACATTTCATACACAGCATTCACTCCCACTCCCTCCCCTATCCCCATCCTTACATCCCCCAGCACCTCACTCACCCTCCTCTTATATTCCTCCCTATACTCTTCTACATCTAATTTCCCACTAGCCACCACCCTCTTATTCCTCACCCCTTCATCCCACCTACTATACTCCCTCTTAACCCTAACCTTCATCCTCACCAACACCGCAAAATGGTCGGAGCAATGGACCATTCCTCTCACTACTTTTGCGTCATACACATCCTTCCTCAACCTTTCATTCACTGCCACATAATCAATCAAGCTCTTTTGCTCTCCTCTCTCATCCCTTCTCTTCCATGTATACCTGTGGATCATCTTGTGCTGAAAGAAGGTGTTCGCCAAGAACAACCCTCTCTCAGCACAGACATCCACTAGATACTCACCATTCTCATTTGTTCCTTCTACACCCCATTTACCCACAATATTCCCCTCTTCCTCACCTCCCACCTTTCCATTCATTTCTCCCATCATCACTATTCTCCTTCCATTATCAATTCCTCTCAGACATGCATTCAACTCTTCCCAAAACACTCTCATCTTCTCTCTCCCCGTCTTACTCTTTTCATTTACTGGTGCATAAGCACACACCCAAGCATACTTTACCAAGCCAATCTTTCCCGTCATCCATACTATTCTTGATCCGTTCCACCCATGTCCATCCACTCCCTTCCACACCCACGGAGACACCAACAGCGCACACCCTTCCTTCCCTCTTCCTTTACTCTTTTCATTCATGCCCGTCCATACTACTCCTCCCTCCATTCCCTCCCACAGTCCACTCTCCCTTCCTTCCTGACACTCAACCACTCCACATCCTTTCACGTGTGTCTCCGTCACTCCCATCACATCCACTCTTCCTTTCTTAAAACATTCTACAATCTCTCGCCTCTTGGTCCCATCCGTCATTCCATTCACATTCACAGCTACCACTCTCATACAATCCCTCTTCCCCACTCCCTCTACAGGGCAACCCGGAGACCCTCCCCCGCCAGTAGCCATATCTGTCCACTCCCCCATTGGGGGGCCACTGATGGCTGGCAAGGCCAATGCAGTGCTCATTCCCGGAGGGATACGGGCCGTCGGCATTGTCAAAAGCTAAAAACAAGGTCATAAATTTAAAAGATATTATCACAAAATATAAAAACATGCAGTCATAAAATTAAATTTTAAAAATACTAAAATACAATAAAAATACAATAAAAACCTTAAAACCTATATGTGGGGAAAGCTAGGTCTCACCCCCACACCGCCTTCCCCTTTGGTTCCACCTCCTGAATGGATAAAAACTAGATAAAAAAAGGAGGTGTACCCCCGAGGTCACCGCTTGGAGGCGGGGTAAGGCTTACCAACCCTTCCTGGGGAGGGGTAGGTCACCGAGGTTCTTGCTTTTCCCAATACTGACAGCAGTTAAGCACAGTAGCAATCCTCGACCTCATTGGTTACGATATTGCCACTGCGCAAAGCATTGTACTTACCAATAAATTATTACCGTGTATAATCGAGTCTGTTCACCCTGGTACTAACACAACCACCTGTTGTTACAATTGGCGACCCCGGAAAATTCAACTTGTGTACACAATACAATTTCAACTCCATGCTACTCTACGGCCATGCAAGATACTCCACTCTACGTCTACGTAAGCTACTCCACTCTACGTCCATGTAAGCTACTACACTCTACGTTCATGTGTTGTTACCTACTCCACTCTACGTCCACACAGGCTACGAACTTCTTCACTCCACGTCCACGTGTTGTAAGCTACTCCATTATACGCCCAAGTGTTGCAAGCTACTCCACTATACGACCACAACCTCGACCACGACTACTACCTACGAGCTACACAGGCTACAACACCTCCACGACCACACACCAGCTACGACCTTCACAGCGGCCTATGACTGACTCCTTCAGCCACGACTCCCCAGTGATTTCACCCCACCAGATTTTTAGTTAACGTAACTTACCCCCTAAAACCCTTTTCTATCATCCACGTGTCTCACACATTTCCGTACCACCAACCCCTACTATCCACCTGTGTCTCTACCGCGACCCCCTCCTCTATTAGGCGTACCCCATTTCTCACTGTACCTGCTCCATTTTCGTCCCTTTTGCTCTTACCCCATCATATTTTTTTTCCAACTCCCTCCCGTATTACCTCCTTTCTCCACCCCACTAACTCCTTCCTTACCACGTGTTATTCCTCTCCTCCCGTCCCTTTGTGTCCTATATTATCCACAGTATTTTTGTCTCACCCCCACTACTCGTGTGCCCCCTATTGATGTTTTGCACTCTTTCCCCACGTGTTACCACCCTCCAACATTCACCTTTTGTCTCCCACTTCATCCTTAACCCCATCCGCCACCCCCGCACTCTACCCCTGTGTCCCACGTATTTACATTCCCCTTCGCCTGCCTGTTTTTCTTTGTCGTCCCTCTGTGTTTCTCACCCCTCCATTTTCCCGTACCCCCTGCTCGTCAACTACCCCTACCCAGTGACAACCACCGGCAACTGCACCTCACCAGCACTGGCAGAACTCCCAACTACCATCAGAGGTTCGGTCACGCAGCAAGGAATTGCTGCCCCCCGTGCCAGTGGGGTTTATCCGTGAACCGCCCTACTGCCAGTCTAATACAGGGAAACGAGTAAGGCAGTGGCAAGACAACCCCCTCCACGCTACTGCCCGCACCACAGCATCCACCACAGGGCCAACCAGCATCACACTGACGCACCAGCACCACACACCACCTTCGACCGAGCATAACACGGCTGCAAGCCTCGCCACCGCTCCACTGCCACCTGCCCATCAACAATCGAGCAAACCTCCACACCCACCTCATCACACCGCTCGAACTCTCCTGTGGGTGAAGGACTTAGAGTCGGGGGACAACTTCCTCACACAGGGTCCGAGGTGAGTGTCGTTCCTCCCCTGGATAAAGACAGACAGAGCCAGGCCTTCTACGGCATACGACCTGCTGGCGGCCAACAAGTCTCCCATCGCTACGTAAGGCACCAGGAGCACGGGCGTCACCCTACTCTAGCAAGAGTACGTGGTGTGGCCATTCGTCGTAGCTGACGAGCAGGCCCCCATCCTGGGTCTAGACTTCCTGACAGCACAAGACCTCCTGATCGATGCCAAGAGACAACAGCTAATCCACCAACCTTCAGGTGCCATTATTTCCACCAAACACTGCCGACACTCTACACCTACCATTACACACATACTACACACCAATTCCCATGACAACATACTACACGAATCACCACACCTACTCTCCACTACCACCACACAGAACACACATGACCCAGGAATTCGCCTGGGAAGCCTTTAACACTATCAAGACTAAGCTGTGGCAGACACTACCCTACTAGCCTACACTACTCCTCATGCACCTACATCCATATACACGGACGCCTCCAACGACGCCATCGGTGCAGTCCTGCAGCAGGAAGTGGATGGAGCGCTTTAACCAATAGCGTTTTTCAGTAAACGTCTGGACCACAACAGAAGTACAGCACCTTCGACAGAGAGCTGGTTGCCATTCACGACGCTGACAAGCATTTCCGCCACTTCCTGGAAGGTAGGAGCTTCCACATCCATACCGACCACAAGCCTCTCACTACAGCAATGCAACAGCTGGGCACCAACTGGCCTCCTAAGGTGACACGCCACCTGGCATTTGTGTCAGAATTCACGACAGACATCCGACACGTAAAGGGCGAGGACGACGCCATAGCTGATGCCTTATCGAGAGCACCACCAGTGCAACCAAACATCGCCACTATTCAACAGATGCCACTCCTCAGCATCGCAGCGATTGCAGCAGCCCAACAGTCCGACACACACCTCCACGTCTTCCTCACAGGTGACACAGGACTCCGTCTGGAAAATTTAACCGCCCCAGACTCCATGATCAAAATGTGGTGTGACCTTTCGTGCAGCTCCCCATGCCCCTGCATTCCTACCCAGGTGTCACAGGAACTCTCCTTCTTGTCAGCTGCCGTGCAGTATGGCCAGGTATGAGGAAGCATGAGTTCTCCGTGCCTACCAGCAGATTCCACACGGTACACGTGAACATTGATGGCCCCCTACCTCTGTTGCGTGGTGAACGCTATCTCCTAACCTGCGTGGACAGGACGACATGCTGGTGCACCGCTACCCCCATGAGCAACATCACTACTGAAGGTATTGCCCACCACTTCCTCAGCAACTGGGTTTCCAACTTCGGTCTTCCAGTCGTAATTGTCACAGACCAAGCCCAGTTCGAGTCGAGGGTGTGGCAGGACATGCTGGCACTACTGGGCACCCGACGGCAGAGGACCACAGCATACCACCCGTGCAGTAACGGGATGGTGGAATGGCTGCACAGAAGACTACTGACGCCTTCAGGGGGCTGCAGCCGGACCAATGGATCCGTGCCACTGTCAAGGAGGACTTACAACACTCCCCAGTGAAGCTAGTATTCAGCAAGAACCACCGCTTACCAGGTCAAATTACTTCACCGGACCTCGACACATCCAACCTTTCATTCCTCCCGGCACTGAAGGTGGCCATCATTAACACCAGCCCTACACCTACTCGTCACAACGACGCCAGGACTACCTACACACCCATTGGTCTACACTCCACCCTCAACTCTTCCTCTGCACGGATGCACAACGGACACCGGTACAGGAGCCCTACACTGGACCACATCCCGTTATCTCCAGGACGGACGTGACAGTTACTCTCCAGGTAGCGGAAAAACCATACGTCATGTCCTGGGAGCAGGTCAAACCTGCACACACCACCAAACACACCAACACCACACCACCAAACACACACTCACCCACATACGCATCCGTGCACCCCTCATCTAACACCTTCACCTCTCTACCCTACCCTCCCACTACATCATCTCATCACCGCCCACCACTCGTACCCACCATACAACCTCACCACGCTGTGATGCCACAACCACACACACACCCTTCACCACTCCTACCCACGCCACCACCACAACCATCTCCTTCCCACCCACCACATCCACACCTACACACACACCCAACGCTGCTCCTACCCTCGCCATCAACCTCATCCTTCAAAAACACACATTTGCCTACCTCACTGCCATCCCACCCTCAACCTGCACCCTCACCCTCCTTTCCACCCCAGCCTTGCCCACCTTCTCCTACCCAACCCCATTCAACCCCACCCGTCCTCACCTTCACGGTCACCTTCACCTACTCATATCTCACCACCAACCCCATCACACCCTACCCCATCCTCTGTACTCCCACTCCTACCCCGCTCTCCATCTCCAACCCAATCCACACAGGTTCCTATCCAACCTCCCTCACCCACCCGCTTACCTTCTCCCACCCATGCCCTGCCTGATCCCATTCCTATACCTCCCAATGCTATTCCTGATGCTCCCCCGACTCCAGTAATTCCTTTAGTATTCCCTCAGGACCCTCCGCCTGACACACAGCTCAAGCCGGCCACGCCTCCATGACCTGTTACTCCGGTACTACACACTCAACTGCAGTAACGTCCTCTCACACTGCCCTCCCTGCGGGAGCAGTTAGAGCAACACGAGCTGGCCCTGGTCCCTGAGGGATGCATGTTTTGTTCGGGAAAACCGGGCAAGCGACCCGCCTAATACCTCACACACCTCTACCACACAGACCCACTCCCACTCCATATGCATCCAGATACACGCATCCCCTATTATAAACACACACACTTGCCTTTCCCCCCTGCACACTCCACACCATACCCGTACACTTCTATACTACACTAAATATATTCCTTTATTTATTTATCATTATTATTGTATGTATGTTTATGTAACCATCTTTGTTAATTGTATTGATATGTATTTCATACCGCCCTTCTTTCCTAAAACATTGTGGGGGAGGGGGGTACTGTAGCGACATCAAGCACCTTTATGTAGCTTCCATCTCACCTGTCCTCGAGGCGCATCTTCTGCCTCGCCTGTTCTACCTGAGCCAACCCTGGCTGGCCTGAGCGGCCGCAACGTCGTTGTTCATTCACTCGGCCACTAGCTCTACACCTGGAAACACCTCCCTCTCCTGACCTGCTGTGCCTCCTGTCGCTACCTGCCTACACCAAGCTCTCCACGTGTCGCCTGCAGCAGCTACCTCTCTCACACTACACGACCACGGCAGGCGGGAACTCACAGCTACAAGGTGCTTGCTACTACACAACCTTTGTACTTACCAATAAATTATTACCGTGTATAATCGAGTCTGTTCACCCCGGTAGTAACACAACCACTTGTTGTTACAATATCGTGGATAAATGTATAAAAGAACCTAAATTGTTTCATAGGTTTATAAATGGAAAAATAAAACAGAAGGTCGGAATCAACAAGATAAACATGGAGATGAAGTATGTGAAGACGATTAAAATATTTGTGAAGTTATGAAGAAGAAATTCCAAGAGGTATTTACAAGAGAGAGTGAGTTTGATAGGAATAGAGAAGACAGAGGGAAGGTTATGCTGGGGGACATAAAGATGGAGAGGGAAAATCTACTGGATAGAATAAATAGACTGGATGGGTTTGGTGTTGGGACCGATTATGTTTGTAGTATATGTTTTTATGATATGGTGTAGGGTGTCGAAAGCTATACAAGTCTGTTTGCAGATGACGCTAAGATAATGAAAAGGATAGAGGATGCAAGGAGTTGTGAGGAATTACAGGAGGATTTGAACAAGATTCACAAGTGGAGCCAGGATTGGGAAATGAAATTTAATGCTAAGAAATGCAAGGTATTGGAAATGGGAAAAAGTAATAGGAGGCCATCAGGAAATTACAGCATGGGTGGGGAGGCAATACAAAATGCCCCCGAGGAAAAGGATTTAGGGGTGACTATTCACAACTCACTCTCACCAGAGAAACACATTAACAGGGGAAATTTTATGTTGGTAAATCTGGAGTAACTGAATCCTCCAAACTATTCCAAGCAACAGAACACCATTATTTTTGTTCATCTGGTCCTATATCCTGGTATACTTTGGAGAAATCAAGGCACTCCAATATAACAAAAGTGAATTACCCCCTTAACAGGATAATATGCACGTGCGTGGTGATGGTAAAAAAGTTGATAGAGTCAGTCATTCGACCTCAGTTGGAATATGCAGCAGTAGTGTGGGTCCCACATAAAAAGAAGCACATCAAGAAGTTAGAGAAGATACAGAGAGCAGCAACAAAAATGACACAGAGCTTGACAAACTTGCCATACGAGGAGAGACTTGAACGATTGGGGTTGTCCACACTTAAGGAAAGGAGGAGGAGAGGAGACTTAATAATGTTATATGAGTATATGAAAGGAATAGAGTGGACAGATAGAGAAAACTTTTTGGTTAAGGACAAGGGAGAGAGTAGAGGAAAGAAGCTGAAAAAGAGTAGATGCTGGAGAGATGTAAAGAAATACAGTTTTCTGTATAGGTGTGTGGATGAGTGGAATAGATTGGATAGGGAAATAGTATAATCAGTGAGCATTCAATGATTTAAAGGGAAGCTTGATTAGTATAGACACGGATACAGGACAGTCCGAGCCTAGCTCATATCTTGGAGAACACAACTAGGTGAGTACACACACACACACACACACACACACACACACACACACACACAGATTGGAGCCATAATGAGTATCCATGCAGGACTGCTTGAATAGCCTGATGAATAATTAGACGAGTGCCAACAAGTATGAGATAGGATAAGGTTTGTTGTAATTGGTTCACTGGTGTCACAGATTATTAAAAACTACAACAAAACCTGGATACTTATTATGGCCTGTAACTATTACAGAATAACCGTTGTAATTTGTTTACTGGTATGTCAGATGTATTAAGATTTCAACTATACCTGGGTACAGGTTACAGGTTAAGTGTTGTAACTGGCTCACTGATATACAGAGGTTTCAATACATCAACAAGACCTAAAAAAGTTTGTTATGGCTTGTGACTCTGACGCTATAAATCTTGTAAATGGTTAACTGTTAAGTCAGAAGATTAAAAAACTTAACAAGACAAGGATACTTATTATGGTTTGTAACTGTTACAGGATAAATGTTGTAATTGGTTCACTGGTTTGCCAAAAGATATAGAACTTCACAAGCCCTGGATACATAATTATTATGGCTTGTCATTGAAGAGAGAGAGAGAGAGAGAGAGAGAGAGAGAGAGAGAGAGAGAGAGAGAGAGAGAGAGAGAGAGAGAGAGAGAGAGAGAGAGAGAGAGAGAGAGAGAGAGAGAGAGAGAGAGAGAGAGAGAGAGAGAGTCTTCTTATGAGAAAAAATTGGGTTGATCACTTGGAGTAAAATGAGGTGATAATAGAGAGACAATTTTGGTTTGGAATTAGTAAGTAACAAACGTACTGAGTTTCTATACGAGAATATCAGAAAAAAAAACAAGGAAGAGAGAAGGGTGGGTGGATAGTATTTACCTTGACTTTGAAAACGCTTCTAACAGAGTTCCCCACCCAAGACTTATATGGAAATTACAACATAAAGGAGGAGTGAAAGGAAAACTACTATAATGGATGGATGTTTTTTTAGTAGGAAGAAAAATGAGAACAGTACTAAGAGGGAACTATTCTCCATGGCTGAAGGTCATACATCTAGTTCCTCAAGGCTCAGTATTGGCACCAATAATGTTCTTAAATTATATAAATGATATAGAAGTAAATGTTACAGATGACATTTATATGAATATATTTGCTGATGATGCCAAGGTACAAAGAGCAATTGAGAATGAAGACTGCTGTAAACAGTTTCAAGAAGATTTGGACAAAATAGTTAACTGGAGTAATAGATAGCAGATATAGTTTAATGCAAATAAGTGTCATATTATTAAGTTTGGAAGTAGGGAGTAAAAAACAAATTGACAATAGAAGCTTGGAATATGCTGCAGAAGTACAGAACCCACATTTAAAGAAACATATCACCAAATTAGAGCAGCAACAAGATGGTTACCAAGTCTAAGAGAACTAAGTTATGAAGAAATAACAGCAAAACTAAAATTACCTAAACTGGAAGAAAACGAAAGAGAAGAGATATAATTGTGGATTACAATTGTGTCACAGAAAAGGAAAAAATAGATATAGAAAACTTGTGTCAACAAGGAATACCTACAATGAGAGGACACAGTAAGAACTTAATGAAAAGAAGAGGAGATAAAGATGTACAGAAAAATAGATTTCCAAATAGAGTAATAGATCAAAGGAACATATTTCCAGAAGAAGTGGTGTGTGTCAAAAACTTACATAACTTTAACGAAAAATATGATAATTGGGTTTTAAAATACAGTATATTACAAGCTTGACTCAATCCTTTAAGGATACAAATAGGTAAGAACACACACACACACACACACACACATATACAGAGAGAGAGAGAGAGAGAGAGAGAGAGAGAGAGAGAGAGAGAGAGAGAGAGAGAGAGAGAGAGAGAGAGAGAGAGAGAGAGAGAGAGAGAGAGTTTGTGTGTGTGTGTGTGTGTGTGTGAGAGAGAGAGAAATTGACTTCATATATAAGGATTAATTAAGTACTTCATTATTATTATTGCTATTATTATTGTTTTACAGTACAGAATCAAGGTTTATATTATTATTGTTATTATTGTTATTATTATTATTTTCTTCCTCCATGTTTACTATCCTCTCTCTCTCTCCTCAGACACCATAGCGAGTGGACGTGTTTTTTTGCTGCTCTCTACCCCACCTCATACAGCCTACCTTCCGGCTGCCAGAACGTAACCAGCTGACAATGGATACTTCTTTCTGAAAACTATGTTGGCTTCGCAAGACCAAGCTTACTTCGGTGTCATTGCGGTATTCGTGAAAGAAATCAATGAACAGTATAATCAGTTACAATCTACAGTACATGACTTGAGAACTAGCCTGGAATTTTCTCAATGTGAAATTGACACCGTGAAACAACAAGTGAAACAGCTGAAGCTAGAGGACGAGGGCAACAAACAACTGATCAAGACACTATCTGAAGACCTGCAGGTGAGTTCCAATTCTATTGCTGCACTTATTAAAGATTGCTGTGGCTACCTGGATGATTACAACAAACGTAATAATCTACAATTTGTGGGAACTGAGGAGGAACCTAACGAGACCTGGGAACAATCAGCCAAGAAAGTAAATCGCATATTAGAAGAAAAACTACAACTATCAAACATCCAGCAAGAGTTTGTTTATTGTGTAGTCACTGTAGGACAACACTACCACCATCAGAACGGTAAGCGGCACATCATTGACACCTTCAACAGGTTTTGCGATAGAGAGGCAGTCATCCGAAATCTTTCTAAGCTACAGGGAACACAGATTTATATTAATGAAGACTTGTGCTCTGCATCGCAGGATATAAAGAAGGCACAACTTCCTCGTTTAAGGCAAGCCAAGAGTGAAGGTAAAATTGCATATTTTCGCCATACGAAGTTAATTATAAAAGAAAGACACACCAACAAAGCTACTGCCGAACCTGAAAAAACAACAACAACAACCAGATATGCCAGAGAAACAATGTCTGACGTCACCGGGGATGGCACTGCTGCCCCCGCCTTGGCCGCCACTAGTGCTTCAGTTGGTAGCCAGAACCTGACCAGTACGAGCCGTGAGTGACCGGCGCCTGCCATGGCTGGCACACCTGAGGGACAACGGATGGCTCCTCAATATCAAACCAAGTCAGCTGCTAGGACTACATGGCAAAGGAATAAGTAAGCTTCTCTCTGGTGGAAAAAGGTACACACCACCCAGCTAAATTCATAATCATATGTGTACTATGGAATAATAGTGTAACAACAAGGATAGTTGTGTTACTACCAGGGTGAACAGACTCGATTATACACGGTAACAATTTATTGGTAAGCACTGGTTTGTGTAGTAGCAAGCACTTTGAAGCTGTAGGGTGTAGCCTGCCGTGGTCGCGTGGTGTGAGAGAGATAGCTGCTGCAGGAGGCACGTGGAGAGCTTGGTGTAGGCAGGCAGAGGGCAGGAGGCTACTGCAAGTCAGATGTTGCTAGGTCCAGAGCAGAGTGAACGAGCAGTGGCGCTCTGGCCTGCTTTAACCCAGCTGGGGTTTGCTGCACGCGCCGACAAGGTAGACAGGTGAGGCAGAAGATGTGTACAGTAGACAAGTGAGGCGGAAGATGCGTAAAGGTGCTTGATGTCACTACAATAGTATGTATCAGAACCCTTTTCCATTTGCTTCATATCGTTTCCATATTTAGTGACAATGTTGAACATAATTTTCCACTCCATAAAATTGATAACTTGACGTTCGAGCCTCTTAATTTTTAAGTATTATGAAAATATACCGAATAATTTCTCTATCGAGTTCGACTTTAACGAAATATATTGCAACTATCTCTTCTGTGGCAACCAAGAAGTACTTAATGATAAACCTTCTCTTAATTTAATTGCTCTTAACATCAGAAGTATACCACTTCACTTAGACAGTTATGTTGAGCAATGTATAAAGGCAACTAACATGTACTTTGATGCTTTAGGTTTTTGTGAAACACGTCTCAATGATGTTATATGTAATCTTTATCATATTGATGATATAATATGCATTGCAATAATAATACCCAAGATGGAGACATTGCAATTTATTCAAGGAAAGTACAACAGCCTCATAGAATTAGTAACTTAATTAACAGTACAATTGCCTCACATAGAATAATTATTTTTGGAGGTGACTCAGCCCAAAAAATATGTAATAGGCATGATTTACCGACCACCAAATTCTAGCCTTGAAGATTTTTGTTTTCCCTCTCCTATGGACTTTATTACCTTTATTATAAGATACAAGATACCGGTGCATTTTATGGGTGACTTTAATATTAATATTTTGAATGACAATGACAAAAATGTTTAATTATTAGTATATCTTTTTCATAGTCACTTATTCTTCTCCACAATTACTAGGCCAACACGGGTTACCAAAATCTCAGTAACAATTGTTGATCATATCTGGACAAACAACCGTGATAATTACTTGAAGAGTAGGATATTTTATAACTCCATTAGCGATCACTTTCCTATTTTCTGTTGTTTTTCAACAACCTCCGATAAGACTACGAATACAGTGACTTACAAAAAAAGGAAAATGATAGACGAAGCATTTTAGCTTTTCAAAACAGAACTACAATCTCTATGAGGGTCCGTGTCCCACTGCTTTTCGGGAATAACTCTGGAACTTAAGGTTGAATCAATATGATGTTTTGCCACGGGTTATTTCACAGCTTCCGCAAATTCTTTGCATTATAATGAATTACCAAAAGTGAATAATTAAGGCACTTGTCCCCGAGAAAAAGTTATTTTGATGAAATATAACACTGGGATAAGAACAATTATAGTGCGACGTATATACCACGTCAGTCCACAGGCTCGACCCACCCTACTCTCTCTCTCTCTCACTGGTCTCGAAACCTTGATCGAAAATACACCAGAGGCACATGCTTTGCCATATGAATATATTTATATATATATGTGAATGATTCATATTGACAAGTATGTTGTGCGGGTGGGAGGTAAACACAGGATAGAGCTTAGAGTTATTTTATAACTCCTACGTTTCGGACTACACAGAGTCCATCTTCAGAGAGAAATGACATAGAGAAGAGGGTACCCCGAGATATATATACCGGTGGTGGCCTACATTGCACCTGCCACTTCTTAATCTCACCTGACCTGACCTCACCTCACCCCCTCCTTTCTTTTATACTCCAGGGCTATACTGGCTGAGTATCTACACCACTTCATAAATCCTTCTCGATGATTATGAACATTTTTTGTACAAATGTATGCTGCTTCCAATGCTTTCCTCATTTTCTTATTCAAACCAGTATGAATGATTGATGAATCCTCTCATCTGGGTAAATTATTACATTCTTCAATATGCAGTACCAATGAATTAGCTGTGTTGTGCTTCCTTACGTCAACTTTATGTTCATATAATTTTTTCTTTATACCTCTTCCGGTTTCTCCTATATACATCTTATCACACCCATTACATGGTATACTATATAACACGCTGTTATTATTGACACGCTTGTTCTTGTTTGCCTGGGTTAGTTCGCCGATTCTCTTTCCAGATGATGTTGCAATTTTTAAGCCAACCTTGTTCATATGTCTATCTAATATCGAGCCAATATTAGAATTAGGTACACTTACAAATCTTTTCTCATTTTTCTCGCTGTTATTAGTTTCATCTTTCTATCGTTTGATGATTTTAAGTGCTTTGTTTTTTAGTTTAATTAGCAAACCTACAGGGTATTTCAATTTCTTAAATGACTCTATTATATACTTAATTTCATCGTCCAAGCTGTCATTACCACATATCCTGTAAGCTCTTAGAAAAAATCCTATCACCACTCCAGACTTAATCCTAGCATTGTGAGCAGATAGATAGTGAATAAAGTCATCTTTGTTAGTGGGTTTCCGGTACACCGAGAATTTTACACCTTGTTCCGTTTTTCTTATTATAGTGTCTAGAAACGGTAGCATGTTCTCTTTTTCTTCCTCAACAGTAAACTGGATATCCCTCTGTACATTATTTAACATCCTCAATTTATTGTCTATATTGGTATTATTCGGTACTACTACAAGGACATCATCGACATATCTATACCATACACTGTTCCTACCTATTATTCTCGTGTATTTATCAGCTTCTAGTGTCTCTATATATAAACTAGATAAGACAGCACTTAGTGGGCTCCCCATGGCTAGACCCATGTGTTGCACATATTCTTTATTATTAAATATGAACACGCCGAATCGTAAGCACAATGAGACCATCTTGATGAAATCTTTCCTGGGTAGTTTTAGGTCCTCCTCCCTGATGTGGTCCAGTGCCTTCCTCACTGCTTCTATGGCTCCCTCGACTGGTACATTGGTGAATAGTGATTTTACGTCGAAGCTGACGAGTTTCTTGTTTATGAAATCGATTTCATTGAGTCGTGATATCAAATCCAATGAATTTTTCAAGTGTGCACCACTGATGGATCCTAGAGCACGGGGCAGTGGCATCGCAAGCTGTTTGGCCACCTTATGTGGCGCACTACCTATGCCAGATGTTATTGGTCTCATTGGAATATTCGGTTTATGTACTTTTGGAAGTCCTCTCATCCTCGGTGGTTGTGGATTTTCTTCTAGTAATCTGATGAGTCGCTTGCCTTTCTCCGATCTTCTCATTCTTTTTCTTGCTTCCTTATTGAATTTTTCTGATTCACTCTCAGCATATCCTATATATTTCTTCTTATACGTGGATTTATCATTAAGGAGGTTCATCATCTTGTCAATGTAATTGACACTTTTTAGGGACTTTAGGGCCTCTTTTGTATCTCCTCGGGAGTGCACTTGGTTGCTTATCAGATAGGGCTTTGTAACACGCTAAAACACCTTGAATGAACCCTTTTTCTACATCATTGTCTGACCACTTATAATTCTTAGACACATATTCGGCATAGTGACTTAGTGTTAAACTTATCCAGCAGAATCCTAACCAAATATGAAAAGGAAGCTCTTTCTCTTGGTCTTAAGTTCGACACAGGGGAAGATAGAAAAAGCTATGCCTTTATCACATTTATCTGCTAAATTCTTATGTTTCACTAACTCCCCGATTCTGGTCCCTGCAGAGCTAGCTATTATTATACCTGACCTCCTGAGTGGCCTGTCTAAGCTCTCGGTCGTCACACAGTGGGGTGCGGCCAGGTATCTCACCTCCTCTAATCCCATCCTGGTGGGCTCATTATCCCCCCCTGGACCTGTGGCGGACGCATTCTTCTTCCACTCCATGATTTTTATTGCTTTCTGACGAAGTTTAACTAGAAAACCCTCCGGATACTTGAGTTTCATGAAAGCCTGCCTAATATAATTAAACTCATCACTCAGAAACTCTTCACTACAAATCCTAACCGCTCTGAGATAGAATCCAATGACAACGCCTGTCTTTGTTCTCTAGCTGTGTCCGGATAGGAAATGAATAAAATCGTCTTTGTTCGTTGGTTTTCTGTATACAGAAAACCAAACTGTGTGACGACCGAGAGCTTAGACAGGCCACTCAGGAGGTCAGGTATAATAATAGCTAGCTCTGCAGGGACCAGAATCGGGAAGTTAATGAAACATAAGAATTTAGCAGATAAATGTGATAAGGGCATAATTTATCAAATACCATGTGGGGGATGCGAAAGTAGTTATTATGGGGAATCAGGACGAGATATTAAAACTAAGATCAGTGAACACAAAAGGGATATTAGAGCTCATAGGACTTCCAACTCATTGGTGGTACATGTGGATGAACGTAATCATTTGCCTAACTGGAGTGAGGTTAGAATATTGCACAAAGGTATGACAAAGAGAGAGAGGAGGTTGACTGAAGCTGCATACATGATCTCCAACAGATCAACCAATCATTGGAATGGATTCTTCAGATTGGCCAATAACGCAGCGAGGATGATCATCATGAAGGCAAGAGGGGTGGAGTCTGGTACCGTCATCCAATCAGCTCCACAGATCCGATTCAGACCTGGAAACCGCAACCCGGGCTGACACCTGTATATATATGGGGCATGGAATCTCATTTTTCTGTAGTCTTGTTCTGATGAAGCTATAAGCGAAACGTAAATAAAGACTCCAGGAGTGTAACCAGGATTTTCTTACTCCACCCATTTCCACCTATGTGTCATGGAACCTACCAACATATATATATATATATATATATATATCCACTCCCAAACAGGGTCGGGTATTGGTGTGGAAACCAGACTGTTGGGCCCGCCAGCACGGGCATAAGGCCCAAGCAGAGGTATTTTCCTGTGCAATAAAAAAAAAACACAATCCACAGTCGGTTGATTCTACAACCAGCCATGGTCCAGTCAACACCTACTACCGACCCCACCACTTCCCCTGCTTACCGTCTTGTTGGCAGGGTGAAGGGTTTTAACCATTCGAAGGGATATGGCTTTGTTACCTGCTATGAGCGAGATTACCTCGTCCACATGAAGGGCATCTTTCTCTCTGCTGCTACCACCTCACCACCATCACTGGAGGACGGAGAGGAAGTGAGGAAGGGTGTGGAGGCTACCAACGTAGCCGGACCTGAAGGTGGGCAGGTCCTAGGCTCATTCAATGCCCGTGGGAGGAAGACAGCTGACGCCCAGCCACCCCAGCAACGGCAGCAGCAGGCAGACACCTTCACCGTCTGCACCAAGACTGCTGTTACCTTAGCCACCACCACCACCACTACCAAGAAATGAGGCAACAAGACAGCACGACGGGGGAGGTGCAGAACGGACGTGCCATCACCACTCCCTTCAGGCCCACCCCCGTCGCCGATTAATGCTGCCTCGCCCACTCACCCGGGCAAAAAGCGGGAAGGCACCACCACCACCACCATCACCACCACCACTACCACTACCTGAACCTTCCGTACAAGACCCCAAGACGGAGGAGGACTCTGACACCAGTTCCTCCTCCAACACCAACAGCAACACCAACGACACCAGTGACAACATGGACCTGGAAGATGGAGGGGAATGGCAGATGGCCGGGAGGAGGAAGATGAAGAGGAGGAGAAGGATGGACAGCCAGTCATCAGAACAACAGCTGCCTGACACCACCAAATTTTGGATGACCGCTTCTCCTCGCCTCGATCTTTTCCAACAACATATCTCCCGGCGACGTGACCCCGACATCTTCCAGGTCAAGGAAGAATGGAATACTCCGGTACGACGACCGCTTTGGTGATTTATATAAGAAAAAGAAAACTTATGATTGCCTTAATGCCCCCCAAAAAGGGTGATAGGCATTAAGCCAAAATAACAAACAAACACAGTCGGTCCATGAGTAGATAGGCATAAGGCCCTATATCTTCTTTTCTTCACAGTCGGCGGGGAGAGAGAATGCACAAGACATGAGCCCAGCAACGACTCCACCAGCTGACACCATTTACTCTGCCACTTGTTTTGCTGGCAAGGTGAAGTGGTTCAACTTCATCAAGGGCTATGGTTTTGTGACCACCTACAACAGTGACTACTTCATCCACAGGACAGGCATCCTTCTCTCTGCTGCCACCACTTCACCATCATCATTGAGGGATGGAGAGGAGGTGTCCTTCACTGTAGAGGAAGGGAGGAAGGGCGTGGAGGCTACCAACATAGGTGGACTTGATGGTGGTAAAGTCCTCGGCTCACTCCATGCCCGTGGGAGGAAGACGGCTGACACCCAACCACCGCAGCAACGGCAGCAGCAGGCAGACATCATTACCGTCTGACCAAGACTGTTGTTACCTTAGCTGCAGAAGGGCTGGGTCGTCTTTCCGACCTCCTCCAAGACATATTCAGAAGAAATGGCTTGCCACCAATAGCCATTTCTCCTGATCTACAATCCCCGCCCCCCACCACCACCACCAAGAAACGAGGCAGCAAGATGGAGGAGGAGCAGAGCTGACGCACCAATAACCAGACCTCCGGCCCACCCCAGTCGCCGATTGATGTTGCCTCGTCCACTCAACCGGGGGAATGTTGGAAAGGCATCACCACTACCACCACCATCTGAGACTGCCCAACAAGACCCCGAGATGGAGGAGGACACAGACACCAGTTCCTACTCCACCTCCACCTCAACCACCACCACCAAAGATGACCCCACCGGCGACAACATGGACATGGAGGATGGCAGATGGCAGGGAAGAGGAAGAGGGGGAGAAGGACAGACAGTCACCATCAACACCACCACCTACTGTCACCATAGAGCTACTGTCACTTACTGTCCCTTGATCTCTTCTTCCAGTACACCTCACGTTACCGGGACCCCGACGTCTTCAAAGTTTGGGAGGTGTGGACGAACAGAGCAACACCGTCTGCTCGTCCACTCTCCAAAACATCAACACAACACTCCGTAGGGAGGTATTGCCTGCATTAGTGATGTGGGCAATACTTTAACGGTTTTGGCACCCCTTCGGCCCCAGACACTAGCTATTGTCCCTCTATTCTTTCTATTTCCTTCCTGTTTGCTGTCTCACCTCTCTATCACCGTTTTCTGGTGCCATATGACCTCGCTGTTGCGGCGCCTAATATCAATCAATCAATCAATCAATCAACACAACAAATCTCCTGCCGATTTCCAACACGCAGAGGAGGAGGAGACACTAACACACACACACACACACACACCTTGACACACACACACACACACACACCTTGACACACTCACACACACACCTTGACACACACACACACACACCTTGACACACTCACACACACACCTTGACACACACACACACACACACACACACCTTGACACACTCACACACACACCTTGACACACACACACACACACACACACACACACACACCTTGACACACTCACACACACACCTTGACACACACACCCTGACACACCCGTACACTTTTCCACATACATACAAGCAATCACTCTATAAATATATCGCCTTAATGACCATTAACAAGTCGATAGGCATAAAGCATAATTAACAACAACAACACAGTGGGCAGGTCTCCCTCAGTGTACTTTCCTGCCACATACCAGCTTTGTGTGTGGTAGTCTTATCTACCGGATACTCCTTATCTGTGTGCCTGCTACCTCCGTCATTATCATCACTACTCACGTGACTATTGTTCAGTAACCCTTGCCTCTCTCCTCTATGTAACCAGTGTAGCCTAGATTATGTGTTATTGTTAATAGGTTATGTGTTATTTAGGTTAATTTCTATACGTTGTAAGGAATTGGGTTGTAACTTTGTCTTAATGCTTGTAAACTGTATATACATATTAAATCCCTCCTCTCTTCATGCCCTATTATCCTCTGTGAACCACATTGGTTATCCGTTCTAACTCTAATTTTATTTTAATGTTGTGCCTAGTCTCGGGCATGAACTGGAAGATCAACTGAGCGTAACATTAAATGGCGACCCTGCCAGGATGCTACGGTTTTAAACTACCTAATAAGATGTAAGCAAACCTCCCTTCACCACTGTGTTTCAAATGATATAGGTGTATGTTGTGCAGTGTACAAACCTGGTAGATGATAAAGCACACTCAAAGTGTCCTTTACTTGTTTAAGTGTTAAGTGTTATGGCTACACTCAAGGGAGCTTTCTGTCATTACTAGTGTTAATATTGGTACGTTTAGTCATTATTTCTCTGGGAGGAATGGGTATTCATAGGTGTTGATCATTAACATGTAGAGTATTACGGTATATTCTCTACCTCATGCACTGTACAAGAATCCTTATTTTTGTGTGAAGGAATAAGGAAGGTCTCTCGTAGATGCCTATCGTTTGTAATTGTCCTACTCAAACATTTTATATACGGTTCATTTATACTGTGTATCGCCTTACTAAACGTATTGATTAACACCTTGAGAGCATATGGTAATGGTAAACATAGACATTGGGTCGTGTTTCAATCAAGCCGTCGCTTACATGCCAAACTAACTCTCTTCATTTATTGTCATATTTAATCATGGTTATCCATCTGGTATATTTTTAATCATGAAAGGTAAGGGCTATGGTGTAGAATCTTTCCTTGCTAACCCCTTTCCCTGACTGAACCACCAGGTTTTGGAGGAACTTCTGGTACGCCACCCTCGTTTTGGTGGATTTAAGTTGGTCATAATGTAAATCTTTGTCTGTATTCTTGTGCCTCATTCTGTTATGTTTTCGTGATGTATGTGTGTGCGTGTGTGTGTGTGTGTGTGTGTGTAGTCATTGGATTTTCATGGGTCCCGCCTACCCTTATGTATTGTTGTCTGCCTATTGATTGATTCCATGGTGCAAGGAATTAAAAAAAAAAAAACCCTGAATACATAAATATGTTTATGAAGAAAGAGTGGATCAAAATTTTCAGATCTCTTTACCTGATCACCCAAGTAAACTCACTAAGTCGGTAATTAAGGATGTTGTTGTAAAGTATTTAGTGAAGCAGGGAATTATGGACACCCCTGCTCTACCCGACACTGAAGATGAGGAATAAGTCCCTTTTAACCTTGCTACTATCCCTCCAACTCAGTCTGCTAAACACCAGGTGGTAAGAGTAATAACAAACCTGAAGTTTCTCAGGTTGAAAAGCTCTGGGTAGAGATGCAATACCAGCTCGAATGGGAGAAAATGTAACTTGAAAGAGAAAAACTAGAAAAGTTGGCAGTGGGTAGAGAACAAGGTAGAGCAGGAAGCAGAGTGGAGGAAAAGGAACTGTCCTTTAACATGTCTAGTGTAACTGTAATGATACCTGCTTTTGATGAAGGTGATATTGAGGGTTCAGTTAACCTTTTCGATTGATTAGCAACTAAAAACGAGTGGCCTAAAGATGTCGCTGATTGCCCCTAAACAAACAGGTAAATCATTTTATACTTACACTTACCTAGATAGACCCAATGACTATGAGTTTGTCAAGCAACAGATTCTGTATGTCCATGTGGTAACCCCAGAGACGTACAGAGATAAATTCAGGAAACTGGTCAAAAATAAGCATCAAACATATGTGGAATTTGCATGTGATAAGCTTAAATATTTTAAGAAATGGCTAAATGCTCTTTCGGTCACCACCTATTCAGAACTTATTAATCTCATTGTCCTAGAGGAATTTAAAAGAAAAGTGCCCTTACCTATTGTGAAATACATATAGAGGAGAGGGGTGAGATGGAACTATTGAGGGTGGCGGAACAAGCAGATGCTCAGGCTTTGAGGCTCCAGATCTGGTCGAGGCGTGAGGGAGACCTCACTCTTTCTGTAAAAAGTTCCTCTGACGATTTCAATACAAAGATGCTAAGGATAAGCTGAGGGGTAGCGGGTTCACTACTAGCCAATTAACATGCATACTGTAGGAAGCCAGGCCATACTATTGCTTTTTGTAAACACCACAAATGTACTATAAGGCCAACGAACATCGTAAAACACCCTCGCTGGTACCATAACAGCTGCAGTATTTGGGAATTACCCTCACTTCCCTCCCTCTGTGGCTGGGTACTAGTTCGGAAGTCGTGACGTGTGTGTGTGAGCAACAGTTGACCTGGGCCACGGTAACGGGCTTGATGAAGCCTATGTATATATATATATAAAAGAGTAGTAAGAAAGTTTCATCTCTACTGCATCAGGTTTCTCTACCTCATCAAATCCAGTAGCTTCTAATAGTAGTGGTGTCCAGTCAAAACAGTTGTTTGATGACTTTATTTTTGATGGTGAAGTGGCTTTGACAAAGGAGGGTCAGACCTATCCTATTAAGGTCTTACGAGACACGGTGGCTCCTCAGTCCATACTGCTAAGTAATGTTCTTCCCCATCTAGAAGATAACTTTACTGGAGATAAGGTATACTGTATATTAATTTCCAGTCTCACCTCTCAGACTTCATACCCCGTGGCCCATATTTATCTTAAGTGTTCCCTTGTTGCCTCGTGTGTCAAAGTGGCAGTACAGGAAGGAAACCTGTCTGTTAAAGGAATTCATTTATTGCTTGGTAATGACATAGCAGGTAAACTTGTGGTACCTAATGTTCTAACTGTAGAAAAGTCTTTACCTGTATTCCCTTCTGAACCTTCTGATGTTTTTCCCTCCTGCGTGTTGACTTGTTCACAGGTCCAACAAGCCTCTCAGAAGCAATGTCAGTCTCCGTCACTTTCCATGCCTCCTTTTGATATTATCTCTAAAGTAGATTTGATACAGGCACAGGAAACTGACATTTCTTTAGCTCCAGGGCGACATGCTGCTCTAGACAAGAAGGATGTAGACACCCTACCTGCCTTCTATTATGATCAAGGTGTACTCATGAGTGCATACCGGCCTCCAACTCTATCAGCCAATTATTGTTGGTCAGAAACCCATCAGATTGTGTTACCTAGTTCAGTACACTCAGATGTATTAAGGCTAGCTCATGATGGTTACAGTGGACATCTTGGGTTTCGTAAAACTTACTATAAACTTACTAAAATCGCGCGCCAAATGTACCTCTCGAACAGAAGTTAGAACTGAAATTTTCCGTTACCCAATGCCTGGGCCAGGCCCATGACTGATGTCATGGTTAAATAGCCTGGACATGACACCCATATGCATGACACCATGACATGGTCATGACATGTCTCAGAATTTTTTTAAATAAAAGTTTACGTATAACTGTTATAATGGTCCTGACTGTATATCAATGAAAACATCTCTCACTAAGATAATAATTTAATAAAGTTGCTTGCTAAACTATAATTTGTGTCCTTAGTCCTATTTATATAGGCATCTTTCCCAGCAACGCCAGGTACCTCCGCTAGTAAATAATATTAAAGGGAAGAAATGGTGTGTTTTACTTATGTGTACGTGAGGCATGTAAGTGGTGGGTGGGAGGGTAAGTAAGTAGGGGATGTGGCTGAGGGGCAGGTGGTAGCGATGGAGGCACCGTGTTGCCACCACCCTACTCGTTTCCCTGGTTCCATCTGGTAGAGGCAAGACCTGTAGGGACGGCTCAGCGACACGGTGGGCGAGAGTTGCTTGCCTGGTACCCGAACCGCTGGTGGTAGGAACATATTTGGGGGGGTCCTGCCAAGGTTGTTGATGTGGTGGTGGTGGTGGTAGCACCTGTTGTGGAGGAGGTAGCTGGCATGGAGGTGAAGCCCAGCTGTGATCCTGTAGGGTGGGTGGTGACTGGAGTAGGTCCACCTTTGCAGAGAGTGCCTCAAGCTGACACATGATGTTCGTGGCGTCGATGGCTGGCATAGGAGGTGGTAGTGCTTGTGCCGCTGGTTTGATGACTGGTTGTTGTTGTGGTGGTGGGGTGGCGTTGGCTGCGGCGGTGGGTTGTGCCAGCCATACCCCAGCGTGGTCGTTGTGGGCCTCCATCGGTGTGTCAGCCAGTTCCCCGTACTATTGGAGTGTGGGGTTTGCATGGACCAGGAGGTGGAGTTGCACCTCGGGAGGCAGGAGCCGGGTGTGCCGCACTCTGAAGATACAGTTGATCAAGGGAGAGCCGGCCCTCCACTTATACATCCTCCAGGGCCTTGTAGTGCTGCATCGTTGACATCCCCTGAGCCGTCGTGATGGCCGCCTTCACCCCCTCGTACTTGGAACCGGGGGTGTGGTGGGTGAGAAGTGGAGTAACAGATGCGAACACCTCCGAGGGTAGGACGCGTAGTACAGCCTGGTATTTCTCATCCTGAAGGGCGCTGCCGTGCCAGACTGCAGGAAAAGGGTGCAACGTAAGGAATGTGGAGTGTGGAGTTGTGGGTGATGTTGTGTGAGAGTGTGACGGTGTTTTGTTAGGGTGGAGAGGCAGTGGGGGGTGTCTTGTGTGGTGGAGTTGGTGGGGCACATGGTGGTGTGAGGGTGTGTATGTGGAGTCGCGTGTCGTTAGGTTTTAGGGGCGAGAGAGTGTGGAGTGGAGACTAGGGTTGTAGGTGGAATGTGTGTGCGAAAATGTGGTGGGTGAATGTGGAGAAAAGTGGCGAGGTGTGTGTGGAGCGGGCTGAGTAGCGCACAGGTGGAGGGGGAAAAAATTATGTACACCCGAGCTGGTAAATTCGCGACCACGTATTTAGAGGTTTATGCCATTTGAGCTGGTAACATTTATTTGGGGAGGAATCAGAGTAGGTGGAACATAGTAGAAGGACATGATACAATCTTTCACCAACAATGACACCATCCCCACACAGTGTTACCAGGTCAGATGACATAAACATTTGGGAACGTGGTTGCGAATTTACGAGCTCGTGTGTATGTGCGTGTGGAGCGGCATGTGACGAGAGGCTAGTGGAGGTTGAATGTCATGTGGAGACGAGGTTGGTGGTGGTAATGGAATGTATGTGAAATAGTGTTGTGAGAGGGTATTACGTATTGGTGGAGAAAATATTGGCGTGGGTGGAGGGTGAGTATGAGGTGTAGCACAAGTGGAGGAAAATAAATTGTGTCGTACGTGTGTGTGGAGTGCAAGGCGGCGGCCAGACGAGACAGTACGGAAACACAGGTACACTGCTCACCCCTACCTTTTTCTCACGTGGCCGACGTAATTAGAGAGTGGGAGTGCTAGAACTTTGTGGCAAGCACAAAGAACACAGTGGCACATGTGTATAGTGTACCAGTCCTTCACCAGGGGGTACGATATACACAACACTAACACATCAGTATATACACAATACACAGCAGTAGTATCCCTTGTTGTCACGTGGCCATAGTAAATGAGAGAGAGGAAGGGGTGGGGCTAA
>JAWQEG010000499.1:0-30000 GCA_033782935.1 Petrolisthes cinctipes | reverse complement strand
AGGGTGAGGGTAGGGGAGAGGTGTGGGGTGTAAAGGAGGGGTTATGTGTAGAGAGAGAGAGAGAGAGAGAGAGAGAGAGAGAGAGAGAGAGAGAGCAGTTTTGCCAGGTTTGCTTGACGAAATTTCTATAATATCCCCATTGGTACCTCTGATTCCCCATGTCTAGTGAAAATTCCCCATACTTGGCATCACTTATGAAGAGAATGTTGGCTGAATATTAATGTTTGAATGGCAGTCCATAAATGGGGTTACTGAGTTGACTTACCCTCCCTCCTACCCCCCATCCACTCTAGTCATGCCCCCTCCCTCCCACCCATGCCCCTAACCTCCCTAACACAATACCCACCACCCCACTCCCCTATCCCCCCCTTGATTATCGTATAATGACGTCATGGTTTGGTGGAGAATGTAGTTCACGTTTTGGTTCATAAATCATTTATCATTAATTATTTTGAAATAATTATTATATAATTAAATTTCCCGTAATTTTCTCTAAATTTTGTTATAATAATTTCTTTAATTACGCAATTAATTAACGAAATTAGCGAATATTTTATATTTATAATTTCCAACCGTGACTAATTGGTACATTGGAGCACTTTGGGTGCTCCAAGGTATCTCAGGCAACACAACTTAATGCAGGAATAATACAGTTTGGAGGAATCAGTTTGCTCCACAATTACCCTATGGAAATCTGGGTTCCTTTATAGTACTTTGATTCCTCCACAGTATGTCAGGAAAGAGAATTAATTAATAAATATAATAGTATCAATCCTGTTGTATGGAATAGTTTGGAGGAATCCAATTGGTCCAGTATTACCACAACCAACACCACAGTTTCAAATTAATTAGCTTCGAATGAATCAACTTGGTGAACCAATTTAGAGGGGGTGTAGGGAGGGGTTTGGGTTGGGTGGATGGAGAGGTGTAATGGGTGGGGAGAGGATAACTTCGAATAAACCAGCTTCGAATGTGTGAATCAGTTTCGATTACAATCTACTTGGTGAACCATTTCAGAGGGGGTGTAGGGAGTGGTTGAAAGTGGGTGGTTGGGGAGGTGTAGGGGTGATAGCTTAGTATGAACCAGCTTCGAATGAGTGAATTCGCTAATTTCGTTAATTAATTGCGTAATTAAAGAAATTATTATATTAAAATATAAGGAAATTTACTGGGAATTTAATTATATAATAATGAATTCTGAATAATTAATAATAAATGAATTATGAACCAAAACGTGAACTACATTCTCCACCAAATCATGACGTCATTATATGATAATCAAGAGGGGGGGTAGGGGAGTGGGGTGGGGGGTATGGTGTTACATTTATTTAAACTCAGTTATTAATACATGCTTCTTCACTTAATAAATGTACTCCATCCATTGTTTCTGTTCTCCCAATTGTTGTTTTTTCTGACTAGATGTACAGCCACAATCAAATAACCACCGACACTTTCTCACCATCGTAGTAAATATCTTGGTAATAAAGAAGAATACATGTATGATTTTGCAGCACCTCATAATAATAATAATTGAGGGGGTTGAGAAGACATATGGTATTGTATTATATTTTGATATGATACTGATTATTTTGCACAATGGAAGGAAAGTGTTGGTGGATATTTGATTGTGGCTGTACAGTATTAGCTATAGTGATGTACGGTAATACAATTTTAATACAGAGATGACAGATATAGTTCTCATATGGTAAATTATGTATGTTGTTGGAATAAAAACTGGTTCAAGATGAGATGGACGTGAATTTATGCTGCCAACTGTACATACCTATACAATGTGTGGTGTATTGTGTGTGAAGGGAGTCATTGTATTGTTACCAAACTAAAGTCAACACCAAGAATATCTTTTTATTGATTTACCGTATTTCTTTTCTTTTTCTTTTTTTTTGCATACGGCCCTAATCTTAAGGGGGAAGTTCAGTGTTGGCAAATCTGGAACCACTGATTCCTCCAAACTATTCCAAGCAACAGGATACCATTATTTTTTTTCATTTTAGGTCTGTTTCCTGGCATACTTTGAAGGAATCAAGGCACTCCAATGTAACAAAAGTGAATTACCACCTTAAGGGGGTGCGGGAATAGGGGGACAGGCTTGGGGGGGATTTTGGGGGGTGCAGGAGTAGGGGGACAGGCTTGGGGGGGGGGTTAGGGGGTGCGGGAGTAGGGGACAGGCTTTCTACCTACCCCAAGCCTGTCCCCCTATTCCCGCACCCCCCAGTCCCCCCCCAAGCCTGTCCCCTACTCCCACACCTCCTTTAGAGCCAGAACTTACTACTGTATATTGAAGGAAAGACAAAGAAATCATGTCCTTGGGAGTAAAGGTGACTTAAAACAACCACAAGCAAATATCCTACAACACTTTCCTTTCATCATGGAAATAAATCAGTATCTTATCAAAATATAATCATACAACAACAACACCTTGCGTCAACTCAACCCCTTCAATGATTATTATTATTATTATTATTATTATTATTATTATTATAAGGTGTTGTAAAATATAATCATACAACAACACCTTACATCAACTCAACCCCCTCAATTATTATCATTATTATGAGGTGTTGCAAAATCATACACGTGTCGTTCTTTATTACCTAGATATTTATTACCATGAAAGGAAATTGTTGGTGGATATTTGATTGTGGCTGTACAATTGACCACAAGTATTCATTCATACAAGCTGTTGGTTTCAAGATATCATAATAAACACACAAAATTTAAGACAATAGTAATAAAACTACAACACAACTTTATACTGAAGTGAATAATTTATTGTGTCTTTATAGGGGAAGTTCAGTGTTGGTAAATCTGGAGCAACTGAATCCTCCAAACTATTCCATCAAAGTCTGGACGCATGAAATTAAGAGCTTGCTTGCTTGCTTGTTGGATTTATTGGCTATCAACCAGTGGCATATAGCCAAAGATCATTAAGCCAATGGTTCCATTTTATTATATAAATCTTTATAAGGTCATAAAGTTTTGTCTCCCTCAGAAAACTCATTAGTTTGTTTATAATATTCTTGTCATCTGCTAGTATATTTTCGATGGTGAAAGCTTTATTTTTCAGTTGAAAATACTGTTTAATCTTACTTCTTTACTGTTCATAATCTGTGCAAAACTTTATTAAATGAGATATTGACATTATTGAGTTACATGACTGGCAATTTGGGGGAAAGTTTTTATTCACGTGGGTTATTCAAGGTGGGTTACCCATGTGGCATTGACCCTGAGTCGGACCAACACCACTTCGTCCCTGTGGCTACGCCATGATGACGTAGGCCAGGGTTCTATAACTTTTTTTTACTTTATTTCAGATGTTTAATCTGGTACACTGCCTTTGCCACAGGAGATGAATTCGAGATTTAATGAGGGAAACAAAACACCTGAGATCCGTACGGACTATGCTAAGGTTCAGATCAACAGTTTACCCTGCTAGTATATCAGCCTGTTCATTGCCATAGATACCATTATGTGAAGGTACCCATATTAGCTGGATTGATTTATTGGCATAAAACAGCTTACTAATGATATTACCCTGTATTTCATTGTTAGTAGTATTCAAGGATTTAATAGCTTGAATTGAACTTAATGAATCAGTAAAGATTACTATCCTATCGTGGGTCGTCGAGAGGGCAAAATCCAAAGCTTTATCAGCTCTATTTATGCCAAATGTTTGAAGCCCGGCTGTCTTATTCAGTGTCTTAAAGGTAATTTGGAGTGATTCGAGAGTAGAGGAGTCAACTGGAATGAAGTGAAGCACAAAACATTCGATCTATCTCATAGTGTTAAACATATCTCATGAAGTTTGAACAGATTATAGGATATGATAATGATAATAATTGAGGGGGTTGAGTTGATGTAAGGTGTTGTTGTATGATTATATTTTACAACACCTTATAATAATAATAATAATAATAATAATAATAATCAGTGTCATTTCAAAATATAATCATACAACAACACCACCTTACATCAACTCAACCCCCTCAATTATTATCATTATTATGAGGTGCTGCAAAATCATACACGTGTTGTTCTTTATTACCAAGATATTTATTACCATGGAAGGAAAGTGTTGGTGGATATTTGATTGTGGCTGTACAATTGACCACAAGTATTCATTCATACAAGCTGTTGGTTTCAAGATATCATAATAAACACACAAAATTTAAGACAATAGTAATAAAACTACAACACAACTTTATACTGAAGTGAATAATTTATTGTGTCTTTATAGGGGAAGTTCAGTGTTGGTAAATCTGGAGCAACTGAATCCTCCAAACTATTCCATCAAAGTCTGGACGCATGAAATTAAGAGCTTGCTTGCTTGCTTGTTGGATTTATTGGCTATCAACCAGTGGCATATAGCCAAAGATCATTAAGCCAATGGTTCCATTTTATTATATAAATCTTTATAAGGTCATAAAGTTTTGTCTCCCTCAGAAAACTCATTAGTTTGTTTATAATATTCTTGTCATCTGCTAGTATATTTTCGATGGTGAAAGCTTTATTTTTCAGTTGAAAATACTGTTTAATCTTACTTCTTTACTGTTCATAATCTGTGCAAAACTTTATTAAATGAGATATTGACATTATTGAGTTACATGACTGGCAATTTGGGGGAAAGTTTCTATTCACGTGGGTTATTCAAGGTGGGTTACCCATGTGGCATTGACCCTGAGTCGGACCAACACCACCTCGTCCCTGTGGCTACGCCATGATGACGTAAGCCAGGGTCTATAACTTTTTTTTACTTTATTTCAGATGTTTAATCTGGTACACTGCCTTTGCCACAGGAGATGAATTCGAGATTTAATGAGGGAAACAAAACACCTGAGATCCGTACGGACTATGCTAAGGTCCAGATCAACAGTTTACCCTGCTAGTATATCAGCCTGTTCATTGCCATAGATACCATAATGTGAAGGTACCCATATTAGCTGGATTGATTTATTGGCATAAAACAGCTTACTAATGATATTACCCTGTATTTCATTGTTAGTAGTATTCAAGGATTTAATAGCTTGAATTGAACTTAATGAATCAGTAAAGATTACTATCCTATCGTGGGTCGTCGAGAGGGCAAAATCCAAAGCTTTATCAGCTCTATTTATGCCAAATGTTTGAAGCCCGGCTGTCTTATTCAGTGTCTTAAAGGTAATTTGGAGTGATTCGAGAGTAGAGGAGTCAACTGGAATGAAGTGAAGCACAAAACATTCGATCTATCTCATAGTGTTAAACATATCTCATGAAGTTTGAACAGATTATAGGATATGATATGTTGGAGTACAGGACCAGGGTCATGACAGTAAATATTCGTCTGAAATCTCATGTTTCATTATGTTATGTTTTCGTGATGTGTGTGTGTGTGTGTGTGTGTATGTATGTGTGAGTGTAGTCATTGGATTTTCATTGGTCCCGCCTACCCTTATGTTTTGTTGTCTGTCTTTTGATGGACGTCACAGAAAAAACTTATGCAAATGATGTTAAGTATTACAATATATTGTTCAGGACTTTCACCCACTTCTGGCTTAGTTTTTTTTTTTTTTTTTTTTACATATAGTGAGTGGAGGAAAGGAAAAAACAAATAAATAAATGGTTCCATTTGCCTATTGGCATCCTCCACTCATAAAATATTTAAAACAACTGGACTTAAAATGCTGGGGGTTATAACTTGCTGGAAAACATTCCCTTGGTAGAGAATTCCACAGGGAAGTAGTACGGGGGAGTAAATGAATTTTTGTAAGCAGTTGTCCTGCAACGTGGAGGAGTCAGTGTGAACTCATGCGCATTCTCAGCTGCCCTAGTCCTCCGTGGGAAGACGCGAAGGGGTGGTATAATCAGGGCAAGTTCATCCGAACATTTCTTATAAAAGTATCTATAAAATAGTGCAAGGGAAGCAACATTTTTACGTACTGATAAGGGAGGGAATTCATTAGTGATCATAGGATTATTGATCAGTCTGATAGCTCTGTTTTGAATTTTATCTAATTGTCTTAACACCACCGATCCACAACCAGCCCACAGAGGTGAACAATATTCCATCTGGGAACGCACATGACTCTTATATATTACTGCTAACTGCTCGTCAGTCAAATAATTACAATCTCTGTATAAAAGTCCCATCTTCCTAGATACAGTTTTGGCAATGGATTTTACATATGGAGTCCAACTGAGGTTTTCATTTAAAGTTACACCAAGGAGATCAATGCTGTGGGACTTGGGGATATTTGTATTATTGAAAATAATGTGAGAATCTTGATTATCTGATCTATTTGAAAACGGGATGTATTTAGTTTTATTTGCATTGAAAGAAACTAGGTTGTTTTGTCCCCATTCAAAGATCTTCGTTAAGTCTTCATTTAATGAAATTGAAGGGGCAAGTTTGTATTCTAAAATATTGTGTTGAGTAAAACTATCATTAAATGAGAAGGAACTGTGAATAGTTGAATCATCAGCATAGGAGTGAATTGAATTCTGAGTAACTGACAAAAGATAATTAATATGAATGAGGAACAAAGTTGGAGCCAAGACCGCTCCTTGAGGAACACCAGCATTAATGGGATGAAAGTCGGAATACAGACCATCTACCATCACACGTAATTTTCTGTTGCTAAGATATGAATTAATTAGGGGAACAAAAGATTGAAGGCCATAATGTGGAAGCTTAGACAGTAATGATCTGTGCCATACTCTGTCAAAGGCTTTAGATATATCAAGGCAAATTGTGTGAGTCTCTCCATATTTATCAGTTGATTGGAATATGTTATCTGTGAAATAACAGAGCAGGTCCACAGTAGATCGTCTCTGTCTAAAGCCATATTGCTTATCATTTAGCAGATGATTTTTCTCAAGGTGCTTTACAAAGTGATTGTTAAGAACTATTTCAAATATTTTACCGAGAGTAGACGTGATGGCAATTGGTCTGTAATTTGATGGATTTGCGGTAGCTCCTTTTTTGGGAATTGGTTGTACATTGGCTTCTTTCCAGGCGGCTGGGAAGGACGAGGTATGGAGACATACACGAAATAATTTTGAGAGAATTGGAGCTAATTCTTTTGAGCAATTTTTTAATACAGTGGGAGGAATTTCATCTGGCCCTGGAGCTTTGTCGATAGACAGATTCTCCAAAATGGTCCGCACTTGTCTTGTATGAATTATTAAGGGTGGACTTTCTGGGGAGTTAAAATTCAAAATGGGAGTGTTTTGAGCAGTGTCATTGAGGTTTGAATTTGTGGCGAAGATATTGGCCGAAAGATTTGCTTTACCACGTGGATCACATATGAGATTTCCATTGCTATTCTTTAAAGGGAGAATAGATGAACCATGGTTGAAGTTAGATTTGAGTGAGTTTACTGTTGACCAAAAGATCTTATTATCATTAGGATTATTCAGTAATTTATTGACTTGTTTATGTATGAAGTTAGATTTGGCTAAATTAGTTACAGCTTTAGCATGGCATCTGACAATTTTGAAATAATTGTATGACTGAAGAGTTTTCGACTTTGTATAGGCATTATAGGCTATTGATTTTTGTTCTGTAACTCTGGCACAGCTGTGATCAAACCATTTTGGAGAGTTAGATCTTTTTGAGTATTGATGGTGAGGGATATATGTTTCCATTCCTACTTTTATAAAGTCAGTAATATGGTTCAGGAAGCTATCTGGGTCAGTAGAGTAAAATGATGAACAGGGAATGTTAATTAAAAAGTCACGGAACCCCACCCAATCTGCAGCATCATAGTGCCATTTGGTCACTCGGATGGGTTCAGAGTGGATGGGTAGGGAGGAGTGGGAACAGGAGACTGCAATGAGACAATGGTCTAAGGATCCAAGAGGGGACCTCACTTCAACACTATATGTTTCGGGATTGGTAGTAAGAAACAAATCAAGTAGGTGCGGTCTATGTTCTGGATTATCAGGTATGCGAGTGGGGTGCTTGATTAGTTGGGTGAGATTGAATGAGTCTGCGAATAACTCGCATTCAAGCCCAGGTTCATCAGTTCTGGCCGAATGAGTGAGCCACTCAACATTGTGGACATTAAAATCACCCAGTAAGGATATATCAGATGCAGCATTAATGTTTAAATCAGAAAGAATGGAGGTCAGGGAATCAAAGAGGCTATTATCTGGGGAGGCATTTGGTGATCGGTAAATACAACAATAATATTTAACTGAGCCTGAAGAATTTAGCTTGTAAATTGAGTAATCAAAATCTGGTGATGCGAGATTGAAAATCTCTAAATTTGACCTTATAACCGTCCTCACTCAAGTTAAATCTCTTCAACACTGCATTTTTAACCTGATTGTAGTCCAAGACTGACGTATCTGAAAGCCTTGAGTACACACTGAGAGCTGTACCCATCAACAGAGTACTTAGTACAGTTGCCCAAGTCTCTTATGGCCATTCGTTTTGACTAACGAATTGCTCAAATTTCAACAGGTAACTGTCTAATTCATCCTTACCTTCTACAAACACCGGAAGTTTGGGAGCCTTGGCTCATTCTCCACACTGTTAACGTAGCTGGGTGATAGGCAGGCAGTTCCTTCCACACACTGATAGGTGGGTGATAGGCAGACAGCTCCTTTTCCATACAGACAGAGAGTCCTGTGCACACCACAGTCCGGACAGCTTGGCTGGCTGGTGCGTTCTGCCGGCCACAGTCCAGGACTCGTAGACTAAGTGTCAATCAGCTCCACAAACAAGATAACCACCCATCTGCCCAGTTCATGAAATTTGTTACACGAGAAGATTTGTGTGTCAGTCTCTTCTCTTGGTTTGTCTCCTTCTCCAGGTTGTTCATCTGCCTCTACTCTCCGGGCTTCTTTCTCCAAGCATAGGGTTCGCTCTTAATGTCATCTCCTGGAGCGTCTGTGGTATCACCAGTTATGTTAAACTCAGTCAACTCATGGTCAATGTTTTTCCTCAACATCCGAGTATTATCTTTCTCTAGGAAGTATATCCAGGATGGTCTCTCACTTCTGGACAAGCTCTTAACTTGCATACGTAGCTTCTAACCACATCACCATCTTCTGTACCTCCACCGATCCTGACATGACCTTTCAGCTTCAGGAAGGTACTCTGGATCTCATCCTCACATCTGGACTGATAACATCACAGAACCAGTGCTCCACGGTGCCAGTTTTATTCTCTGTTCATGTCACACTTTGGCTTCATTATATTCTACCTGCTGGGTCTACTGCTCCTGCCACTTGTTTACATATTGCTGTGCCTGTAAATCATTATATTCTACCTGCTGGGTGTACTGCTCCTGCCACTCGTTTACATATTGCTGTGCCTGTAAATCAATATATTCTACCTGCTGGGTGTACTGCTCCTGCCACTCGTTTACATATTGCTGTGCCTGTAAATCAAGAGCGGGATACCTTTGTACAGTAGGGTGATGGTCAGATGAGACTTTCTGGAGCATGTTCTAGGCAAGAGTGACAAACGAGAACCACAAAATGGTTTTGTACAAACATTTTATTGAAAGAAACATACAAATTAGTAAGATGGCTTTGTGACATTGTTCATTGAAGAGTGTTCTTGGTAAACATACAAATTAGTGTGATGGTTGGTTCTACTTGCCATAAACAATTGTTTCAATGTTCAGTTCAATGGATGAAAAACACAACAGAAGAATATCATTGAGGTGACAGTCCGAGAGCTGAGAGTGAAGGTGAGATTTGGTGACCAGAGTACCAAGTAGCCTTGACTTGGAGAGAGTGCAGGGTTGACAAACAGTATTTGTCAGCAGTATTTGCAGTCCGGATTCTATTATTAATTCCTAGTACGTTCACGGGCCACACAATACAGAGTTTTTAACAGTAACACTCTGTTCTTAGTTCATGAGAGAGAGAGAGAGAGAGAGAGAGAGAGAGAGAGAGAGAGAGAGAGAGAGAGAGAGAGAGAGAGAGAGAGAGAGAGAGAGAGAGAGAGAGAGAGAGAGAGAGAGAGAGAGAGAGAGAGAGAGAGAGAGAGAGAGAATTTAGACGTGGAACAGACAGGAAGAAGATAGATAAATCAAGACAGGAAAAAAATGTGCTCACTGCACGATAAAACACACACACATTAAACTGGCACAATGACACGTGACAAGGAATGAACACAGAAATATAAAAACGAAAGAAAATTTTTATTGACTGGCAGGTGTTCAGTACAGAAGAGTGTATGGAATTATAATAGTGTGTCAAATTATAGGACATGAAATATTATAGAGCGTTCTTAGCCCATCAGGATGGTGGAATGTGAAGTTAATTTGTGGGGAAACAAACACACACATCTCTGCTTGGGTTCTTTACTTGGTTAGTTTGTGGGGAAACAAACACACACATCTCTGCTTGGGTTCTTTACTTGGTCACCGCTTCCTCTCTGCTACAGATTTCTACAATATGCCACTTGGAGGCATAACACACAAATAAGAATACTATAAATAAATGTTGCATTTCAGAACAATAAAAAAAAAATAGATCACTTCCACAAACAAAAATAATAACAAATTATTATTGTAATTTGCCTTTTACATATTAACACTAATGGTGACGTTGCACAAATACAGTAACGTTATCAGTTGCACATTTCTTCTTCTTTCTCTCGTCATTATTATCCCGCTTCTATGCGGGGTCGACATTTTTAACAAGCCGCCGCCAACCAGCATGGTCCAGAACTTCGTCTCCCATCAATCCCTTCTCTCTCAGATCGTCTCTCACGCTGTCCATCCATCTTCGCTTTGGTCTCCTCCTATTTCTTCTACCCTGCACTTCCATTTCCATCACCCTTCTCCCCACATAATCCTCTTCCCTCCTCATCACATGTCCATACCATTGGAGTCTTCTCTCTTGCACCTTCCTCGAAATTTCCGTCACTTTTACTGTACCCCTAATTCTTTCATTCCTTATCTTGTCCATCTTTGTGACTCTGCACATAAACCTCAACATTCTCATTTCTGCCACATCAAGTCTCTTTTCTTGCATTTTCTTTGAAGCCCACGTCTCCGCACCATACATCATTGCCGGTCTCACCACCGTCTTGTACATCCTACTTTTCACTCTTACGTTTATTCTTTTGTCACATAACACACCCGACATCCTTTTCCAATTTTTCCATCCCGCCTGTACTCTATGTGTAATTTCCGAATCCAGCTCTCCGTTTTCCGCCACTGTCGATCCAAGATATTTAAAATTTTCCACTCTCTTTAGATTATTTCCTTGTATGGTAACACTCCCCGCACTTTCATCCATAAAACTAAGGTACTGCGTCTTCGCCCTACTGATCTTTAACCCTCTGTCTTCTAAAACTCTTCTCCAGTACTCCACTTTTTGTTCTACTTCTTCTCTAGTGGTTCAGCAAAGAACTATGTCATCTGCAAACAACATGCACCAATGGGCCTGGTCTTTTACCCCTTCTGTAAACACATCCATTATGAGTTCGAACAAATATGGGCTCAGCGAGGACCCCTGGTGTAACCCCACACGTACGGAGATCCATCTTGTTAATCCTACGCTACTTCGTACTCTAGTTCTAACCCCTTCGTACATGTCCATCACCAACCTGATATATTTTTCTGGCACCATTTTAACTCTCAAACACCTCCACAATTCTTGTCGCGGCACTCTGTCGTATGCCTTCTCCAAGTCGATAAACCCTTGTTAAACAAATGGTAACGAATAATGTTAAATCACAACAGGGACAAAATATTCATGTTACTAAAATACATTTTGAAGATTAAATTAATACTTAATAGCAACGGAGGTATAAATGGATGGTTACTTAACACTGAATGGGGAGAGGAGAGGCCAGGAGGGGAAGTACCGTATTTATAGAACAAAAAAAAAACATGTAATGGCATAACACACACTGCCATTATCTATGTTGATGACGTGTGTATCTGGCAACATTATTGTATTCTTGCAACGTTGCCTCTATGACTGAAAATGCTTTGGTATATTTAATAAACAACTTTCTGGCAACATTATATATATTTCTGTGTGTTGGTGTCCGTAAACAAAAATCTTCCTGCACCAATATCATATATTTCTCGATAATATTATGATTCCACCTTCTGAACATATATAGTATAATTATTATAACTATATTAAAATATTTTAGTTCACATATGGTCATCTGTAATATTAGACATTTAAACCATATATAGCTGTCAATTCTATCACATAGTGTTCCCTGATTAACAGGAACATATCATGCACTAAGAAAGAGAAACTTCTGGTATTGACTGTACAGCTGTGTTTATGATTCCCTGAGACACCATCTTATGGAGGGAACTTGACCTTCTCTATCCTTACTGGACAGTAGGTAATTGAATCAAACTGTCTGACCAACACACACACTGAAGCTATACTTTCTATCTATTTAACATTGATTAAATTAATTAGTTGTTGCTTGTACAAAATGATAAAAGTGGAATGGTGGTGACATTCTTTTCTCCCTCCCCTCCCTCGCTTTCGTTTTCACTCTATCTCTCTTGCTCTTTCCCTTTCTTCATACTTCATTAAGCATTCATCTCTCTCTCTCTCTCTCTCTCTCTCTCTCTCTCTCTCTCTCTCTCTCTCTCTGTTAACACTCAGGAAATCCGCATCGTTGAGGCAAAAATGGAGTGAGTTTATTTCCTCTCTCTCCAAGGTTAACCTCACCAACGAGTACTTTTGTGTGTAATGTTACCCTCCATACACACGGGTCTGGACTACAAACAATATTATAGTAAGAACAAAGGGTTTTTTATCCCCTTGTTTAGCCAATATATAAATATTATCAGGTGTTTCAGACCAGTTATTATACAGAAGAAAACAAGTTATTAATTGTAATTATAACATGTACAATGTGTGTGTGTGTGTGTGTGATTCTACAAGTTATCCACTCATAGATTCTAGTGTTCTTCCCTACATCCTGAAAGTGTGTATGGTAATAAATATACAACCCTTGTCAAGGGGAATATGAAAGTTCCTATATTGATTTAACAAGATGTAATAACACAATAATTTACAAAGGATTAACTTGTTCGCAGTACACTGGAATTCATAATCTAATATGTTTTATCTCTTCCTCCACTGTCCCAATGGATGACGTCATGACACTTCCTGTGTGCGTAGGTGTATGTGTGTGTGTGGTCACTACTGGATTTGCAACCATCTTGTAGTGTTGTGTTTGTATAAATCCTTCTCAACTTCAGCATTACAGTGCTTCAATCTCTGGAGTTTATTATCAAGAAGAACCTTCCACATATTATTGGGTAAAGTGTTTTGTTGTTACTATTAATATTAAATCCTGCACTCAACTATTTTGGATTGTCTTCCTTTGAAATGCTCTGTATTTCTTCATAATCTCTCCCTCTCTTTATCACTTCCTATCTTTCCTCTCCTATATTCTTCTTTGGTCAGGTTTCTTCTGTGTCAACATACATTCTTTTCTGTACTGAACAGTTCCACCTTGCAATCCTCCCTCAATTCTTCTTTGAGTAATAATAGGTACACTTGGACATTGTGAACCAACACTACCAACATTAACCATTACATTGTCAGGTGATATTATAATATTTAATATTGATCATAATAAGTGATTGGTTGGAGACCAATTTAGTTTTAATAAATACAGTAATGGTAATATTAGTAATGTATAGTAAGCCCCAAGTCCGTGAGTTTAAGGGGGTGCGGGAGTAGGGGACCGGCTTGGGGGGGGTTTGCAGGGTGTGGGAATAGGGGGACAAGCCTTGGGTGGGTAGAAAGCCTGTCCCCCTACCCCCCCACCCCCCCTAAGCCTGTCCCCCTATTCCCGCACCATCCTAAACCCCCCCCAAGCCTGTCCCCCTACTCCCGCACCCCCCTAATCCCCCCCTCAAGCCTGTCCCATACTCCCGCACCCCCCTAAGCCCCCCCCTCCAAGCTTGTCCCCCCTATTCCAGCAACCCCCTTAAACCCCCCCCAAGCCTGTGCCCCATTCCCGCACCCCCTTAATTAAAACTGTTTACTGAGGGGTTACTACCATGGCTGGGAGTTGGCCTGGCCTGGCTGACGTTCACGGAGATTATCTCATCACAGGAAGAGATGAAGAGAAACTAGATATTGAGAGAGGGAAGCAGGGAGAGGGAAGGGAGAGAGTGTGTGAGGGAGGGAGGGAGCGAGAGAGTGGACAGTGAAGGAAGAAGGAGGGAGAGGGAAGGGAGAGAGAGTGTGAGGGAGGGAGGGAGCGAGAGAGTGGACAGTGAAGGAACAAGGAGGGAGAGGGAGGGGAGAGAGAGTGTGAGGTAGGAAGGGAGGGAGGGAAGGAGGAGGGAGAGTGTGAGGGAGCGAGGGAGCGAGAGAGTGGACAGTGAAGGAAGAAAGTAGTAGAGGGAGGGGAGAGAGAGTGTGAGGGAGAGAGGGAAGGAGGAGAGTGTGAGGGAGGGAGGGAGAGAGAAAGTGGACAGTGAAGGAACAAGGAGGGAGGGAGGGAGGGAGGGAGGGGAGAGAGAGTGTGAGGGAGGGAGGGAGGGATAGAAGGAGCCTTTGTGCAATTTTATAAATATATTTTTTTTTAACATTCTATGGTGAAATGGTAAACTAATAATAACATTGACAAGCGTTCCACTAAGAACACATATTATTATAACCTGATTATTATACCTATTATAACCTAACACACTAACACTATTACAAGGCTACACACATTAACACACATACATTATTACAAGGCTACACACACATTAACACACATATACACTATCACATTGCTACACACACATTAACACACATATACACTATCACAGTGCTACACACACATTAACACACATACATTATTACAAGGCTACACACACATTAACACACACATACACTATCACAGTGCTACACACACATTAACACACATACACTATCACAGTGCTACACACACATTAACACACATACACTATCACAGTGCTACACACACATTAACACACATACATTATTACAAGGCCACACACACATTAACACACATACATTATTACAAGGTCACACACATTAACACACTCACACTATTACAAGGTCACACACATATTAACACACACACATACACTATCACAGTGCTACACACACACATTAACACACTCACACTATCACATTGCTACACACACACATTAACACACATACAGTATACAAAACCAATAGAGGCTTAGCTCTATGTCTTTCATGTATGTTTATCTTGTCTTGTAACTCTACATGATTATATTTTCTCTGTATATGTGACATGTATTATTTTATTGCATTATATTTTGTCTAATAACATTGACAAGCGTTCCACTAAGAACACATATTATTATAACCTGATTATTATACCACCTCAGTTTGTCATGAGAGAAAAAGATTATTACTTATATCTTTATATTTTAATTAAATATTAATTAACATTTCAGTATGAACATAATACATACAGCATGCAGTATGTGTGTTATTTTATATCAATGTTTGGGATATGACACTTATATTTACATATTGTCTATCAGTAAAATTATTTATTGTTGGTAAAATTGGTATATATTCCTTACTGTTATAGCAAAGTTTAACTATCTTTCTCTCTCTCTCTCTCTCTCTCTCTCTCTCTCTCTCTCTCTCTCTCTCTCTCTCTCTGTAAGGTCTGTTATGGTGTGTGTTTCTATGTAACTGACTCTCTCTCTCTCTCTCTCTCTCTCTCTCTCTCTCTCTCTCTCTCTCTCTCTCTCTCTCTCTCTCTCTCTCTCTCTCTCTTGTGACAGTGGAAATGTCCTGATAATCTGCAAACGATAAATATATTAATTTTTTTGGGGTACATCCTGTGATAAGTTGTGCAGGCAGTGTTATGTACTGTGTAATGGTGGGTTGTGTGTGTGTGGGGAAGGGTAGGGTGTGTGAGGGGAAGGGTTGTGTGTGTGTGGGGAAGGAGGGAGGGTTGGGTGTGTGTGGGGAAGGAGGGAAGGTTGGGTGTGTGTGGGGAAGGAGGGAGGGTTGGGTGTGTGTGTGGAAGGAGGGAGGGTTGGGTATGTGTGTGTGTGGAAGGAGGGAGGGTTGTGTGTGTGTGTGTGGAAGGAGGGAGGGTTGGGTGTGTGTGTGGAAGGAGGGAGGGTTAGGTGTGTGTGTGTGTGGAAGGAGGGAGGGTTGGGTGTGTGTGTGTGGAAGGAGGGAGGGTTGGGTGTGTGTTGGGAAGGAGGGAGGGTTGGGTGTGTATGTGGAAGGAGGGAGGGTTGGGTGTGTGGGGAAGGAGGGAGGGTTGGGTGTGTGTGTGTGTGGAAAGAGGGAGGGTTGGGTGTGTGTGTGTGGAAGGAGGGAGGGTTGGGTGTGTGTGTGGAAGGAGGGACGGTTGGGTGTGTGTGTGTGGAAGGAGGGAGGGTTGGGTGTGTGTGTGTGGAAGGAGGGAGGGTTGGGTGTGTGTGTGGGGGGAAGGAGGGAGGGTTGGGTGTTTGTGTGGGTAAGGAGGGAGGGTTGGGTGTGTGAGGGGAAGGAGGGAGGGTTAGGTGTGTGTGTGTGGGTAAGGAGGGAGGGTTGGGTGTGTGTGTGTGTAGGGAAGGAGGGAGGGTTGGGTGTGTGTGTGTGGAAGGAGGGAGGGTTGGGTGTGTGAGGGGAAGGAGGGAGGGTTAGGTGTGTGTGTGTGGGGAAGGAGGGAGGGTTGGGTGTGTGTGTGTGTGTGTAAGGAGGGAGGGTTGGGTGTTTGTGTGTGGGGAAGGAGGGAGGGTTGTGTGCGTGTGTGTGTGTGTGGAAGGAGGGAGGGTTGGGTGTGTGTGTGGAAGGAGGGAGGGTTGGGTGTGTGTGGGGAAGGAGGGAGGGTTGGGTGTGTGTGGGGAAGGAGGGAGGGTTAGGTGTGTGTGTGTGTAAGGAGGGAGGGTTTGGTGTATGTGGGGAAGGAGGGAGGGTTGGGTGTGTGTGGGGAAGGAGGAAGGGTTGGGTGTGTGTGTGTGGGGAAGGAGGGAGGGTTGGATGTGTGTGTGTGGGGAAGGAGGGAGGGTTGGGTGTGCGTGTGTGGGGAAGGAGGGAGGGTTGGGTGTGTGTGTGAGGGGAAGGATGGAGGGTTGGGTGTGTGTGTGTTGGGAAGGATGGAGGGTTGGGTGTGTGTGGGGAAGGAGGGAGGGATGGGTGTGTGTGTGGAAGGAGGGAGGGTTGGGTGTGTGTGTGTGTGTGTGTGGAAGGAGGGAGGGTTGGGTGTGTGTGTGTGTGGAAGGAAGGAGGGTTGGGTGTGTGTGTGTGGGGGGAAGGAGGGATTGTTGGGTGTGTGTGTGGAAGGAGGGAGGGTTGGGTGTGTATGTGTGGTGAAGGAGGGAGGGTTGTGGGTGTGTGTGTGTGGGGAAGGAGGGAGGATTGGGTGTGTGTGTGTGGGGAAGGAGGGAGGGTTGAGTGTGTATGTGTGGTGAAGGAGGGAGGGTTGTGTGTGTGTGTGTGTGGGGAAGGAGAGAGGATTGTGTGTGTGTGTGTGGGGAAGGAGGGAGCGTTGGGTGTGTGTGTGTAGGTAAGGAGGGAGGGTTGGGTGTGTGTGGGGAAGGAGGGAGGGTTGGGTGTGTGTGTGTAAGGAGAGAGGGTTGGGTGTGTGTGTGGAAGGAGGGAGGAAGGATGGAGGGTTGGGAGGGAACGATGAGGTAAGCTTTAGGAGGAGAGGGAAGAGTAGGGATGAAGGAAAGGGAGGAAATTAAATGAAGTGATAGGAGAAAAAGGATAAGGTGAAGAAAGGGAGGATTGGGGATGGTAAAGGACAGGAAGGGAGAGGGATTTGAAGCTGTAAAGGAAAGGAGGGGAGATGAGGGAAAGGGAGAAGATATGTAGGGAAGTGAAGGGAAGGGTAGATAGGGCAAAGAAAGGGAGGGGAGATGAGAATGGAGGAGAGGAGTAGGAAAGGAAAGGGAAGAGTAGGGTAGGTATGGTAAAGGAGGGAAGGGGAGAGGAAGGGAAGGGAGAAGAGGGATAGGGAAGAGAAGGGTAGGTAGGGTAAAGGAAGGGGAGGGAGAGGAGGGGAAGGGAGGAGAAGGGAATGGGAAGGGAAGGGTAGGTAGGGTAAAGGAAGGGAGGGGAGAGGAGAGGAAGGGAGGAGAGGAGTAGGGTAGGGAGGGGAAGGATACGTAAGGTAAAGGAAGGGGAGGGAGAGGGAGGGTACAGGAGGGGAAGGGAAGGGAAGGCAGAAGAGGGATAGGAAAGGGAAGGGAAGGGTAGGTATGGTAAAGGAAGGGGAGGGAGAGGGAGGGTACAGGAGGAGTAGGGAAGGGAAGGGAAGGGAAGGGAGGAGAAGGGATAGGGAAGGTAATGACAGGATAGGTAGGGTAAAGGAAGGGAAGGGAAGGGAGGAGAAGGGATAGGGAAGGTAATGACAGGATAGGTAGGGTAAAGGAAGGGAAGGGAAGGGAGGAGAAGGGATAGGGAAGGTAATGACACGATAGGTAGGGTAAAGGAAGGGAAGGGAAGGGAGGAGAAGGGATAGGGAAGGTAATGACAGGATAGGTAGTGTAAAGGAAGGGAAGGGAAGGGAGGAGAAGGGATAGGGAAGGTAATGACAGGATAGGTAGGGTAAAGGAAGGGAAGGGAAGGGAGGAGAAGGGATAGGAAAGGTAATGACAGGATAGGTAGGGTAAAGGAAGGGAAGGGAAGGGAGGAGAAGGGATAGGGAAGGTAATGACAGGATAGGTAGGGTAAAGGAAGGGAAGGGAAGGGAGGAGAAGGGATAGGGAAGGTAATGACAGGATAGGTAGGGTAAAGGAAGGGAAGGGAAGGGAGGAGAAGGGATAGGGAAGGTAATGACAGGATAGGTAGGGTAAAGGAAGGGAAGGGAAGGGAGGAGAAGGGATAGGGAAGGTAATGACAGGATAGGTAGGGTAAAGGAAGGGAAGGGAAGGGAGGAGAAGGGATAGGGAAGGGAATGACAGGATAGGTAGGGTAAAGGAAGGGAAGGGAAGGGAGAAGAAGGGATAGGGAAGGTAATGACAGGATAGGTAGGGTAAAGGAAGGGAAGGGAAGGGAGGAGAAGGGATAGGGAAGGTAATGACAGGATAGGTAGGGTAAAGGAAGGGAAGGGAAGGGAGGAGAAGGGATAGGGAAGGTAATGACAGGATAGGTAGGGTAAAGGAAGGGAAGGGAAGGGAGGAGAAGGGATAAGGAAGGTAATGACAGGATAGGTAGGGTAAAGGAAGGGAAGGGAGGAGAAGGGATAGGGAAGGTAATGACAGGATAGGTAGGGTAAAGGAAGGGAAGGGAAGGGTGGAGAAGGGATAGGGAAGGTAATGACAGGATAGGTAGGGTAAAGGAAGGGAAGGGAAGGGAGGAGAAGGGATAGGGAAGGTAATGACAGGATAGGTAGGGTAAAGGAAGGGAAGGGAGGAGAAGGGATAGGGAAGGTAATGACAGGATAGGTAGGGTAAAGGAAGGGAAGGGAAGGGAGGAGAAGGGATAGGGAAGGTAATGACAGGATAGGTAGGGTAAAGGAAGGGAAGGGAAGGGTGGAGAAGGGATAGGGAAGGTAATGACAGGATAGGTAGGGTAAAGGAAGGGAAGGGAAGGGAGGAGAAGGGATAGGGAAGGTAATGACAGGATAGGTAGGGTAAAGGAAGGGGAACAATTAAAGGAATAATATACTTATGGTACATTGGAACACTTTGATTCCTGTCCCCCCTATTCCTGCACCCCCCTAATGCCCCTAAACACAAACGACCCCCCTCCAAGCCTGTCCTCCTATTCCCGCACCCCCCTAAACCCCCCCGCACCCTCCTAATACTCCCTAAATACACATAACCCCCCCCCCCCATACCTGTCCCCCTATTTCCGCACCCCCCCCAAGATCCCCCCGCACCCCCCTAAAAAACCCATAAACACACACTGTATTTGTTTATTAATATAAGTAACAAGGGAGAACCACCATCTTGTATTGCCATTATAATGTTGGAGAGAGAGAGAGAGAGAGAGAGAGAGAGAGAGAGAGAGGTAGTAGAGGAGATAGAGAGAGAGAGAGAGGTAGTTGAAGTGGGAGAGATAGAGAGGTAGTATAAACACACACATACACACACACAGACCCTAATGATATACTGTACACACATTATGTATTAACACAAACACATACATACACACATACTCTATTAATATACACATATATGTATTATCACACACACACACAAACGCTAATAGTATACATACATATGTAATAACACACACACACACACACACGTATGTATTAACACACATACACATACACACAGGTATGTATTAACACACACACACACACACACGTATGTATTAACACACATACACACACACACACGTATGTATTAACACACATACATACACATATACACACACATACCCAAATAGTATACACACGTATGTATTAACACACAAACACACACACACACGCGTATGTATTAACACACACACACACATATATGTATTAACACACACACATACACACACGTATGTATTAACACACACACACACACACACACACACACATATACACACACATAATGGTAACAGTAGTAATAACTCAACCTTTACTTATCATGGTGTGAACATTTTTACTAACTTGTATAGATTAATGAACAGCAAGTTTATGTTGTGGTTTCATTAAAGAGAGAGAGAGAGAGAGAGAGAGAGAGAGAGAGAGAGAGAGAGAGAGCTGTGTGTGTTGGCATGCGTGCGTGTGCCTGCGTGCGTGCATCCGTGTGCTTGCGTCTGTGCGTGCCTGTGCTTGCGTACGTGTGCACGCGTGTGTGTACGTGCATGCATTCAAGTGTGTCCGTGTATGCGTGCATGCGCGTGCGTTCGTGCGTGCCTGTGTGTACATGCATGCGTGTGTGTTCGTGCTTGCACGCACGTGCATGCGTGTGTGTTTGTGGAGGGGGGGGGATCTGATGGAGGTGGTAGGATAATTTGTACATGGATGACTTCCATTCATCCCTGGTTTTGATCTGTGACCACAATATAATTAATAATTAATTGGTTGTTGATGAATCTGACATTACATGATAAAAAATTCCAATATTAATATACACCTTTATATGTACAGTGCTAACCTAACCTAACCTAACCTTTATATGTACAGTGCTAACCTAACCTAACCTAACCTAACCTAACCTTTATATGTACAGTGCTAACCTAACCTAACCTAACCTAACCTTTATATGTACAGTGCTAACCTAACCTAACCTCTATATGTACAGTGCTAACCTAACCTAACCTAACCTAACCTTGATATATACAGTGCTAACTTAACCTAATCTAACCTAACCTTGATATATACAATGCTAACCTAACCTAATCTAACCTTGATATATACAGTGCTAACCTAACCTAACCTAACCTAACCTTGATATATACAGTGCTAACCTAACCTAACCTCTATATGTACAGTGCTAACCTAACCTAACCTAACCTAACCTTGATATATACAGTGCTAACTTAACCTAATCTAACCTAACCTTGATATATACAGTGCTAACCTAACCTAACCTAACCTAACCTTGATATATACAGTCCTAACCTAACCTAACCTAACCTAACCTTTATATGTAGTCCTCAGGGTGTGGCTGGACATCTGATACAACGGGTGAAGTTCCACTAGACCGGTCCATCAGTGGCCTGGTGGTCACAAAGGAAAGGTAAGTAACACACACACACACACACAGACAACACATGACCTATTCACTGGTCCATGTGTTCTTATTCCTGGCCATTATCACTCTCAACTCACACACACAGACAACACATGACCTATTCACTGGTCCATGTGTTCTTTACCCTGGCCATTATCACTCTCAACACACACACAGACACACACAGACAACACATGACCTATTCACTCTCTCCCTCAGATAATAAAATATATCTATAAAAGAGAGGCGTCTGTCTGTGTGTGTTTGTCTGTGTGAACTTTTCTCCCAAACCAAAAGAAATAGATGGAACAAACCATATATATATATATATATATATATATATACCTGAAAGGGCATGACCCAGGGAAGGTTAAGGTACAGTTGGCTCCATTTCCGCGTTAACCACTACCAATGTTGAGCCACACAGAAATTAGAATCCCTAACCACGTGTGATCCTGATACGAACCACTCACTACAGAGTGAGATGGAAAGAGTGGTTTGGTAAAGGAAAGTGTGTCTCATAAGGTGTGTGTATGAATTTAACACTGTTCTCTCTGACACTTGTGATGGTTCTCCAACACCTGATTGTCTGGCCTAGACATTACTATCTAATGACTCCATCTGATTAATATAATATCCTACCATATTGTATGCATTGTAATTGCATACAAAACATAACATTATTTATTTTCAGGTCCTGTTTGCATAATTGAACTAATCATGTTTGGCCACACAAAATGATGTTGTAGGTATTGAGAAGGAGAATGTGGTGGGGAAATGAAGGAGTCGAGTGAGTACTGGAAATGGGTAAAGGAGAAGGGTAATGGAAAGAGGATGTTTTCGAGGTGTAGGACAGAGTGTGGAGAAGTGAGTGAGTGATCATTGGGTAGTTAAGTCACACTCCACTACAAATCAAAAAAACCTTTGGTAACCAGTAACACAAAGTCATTAATCAGAAAATGTTTTGACTGAGGTTAAGTAACAAAATTGGCTGACTTGTAATATATTGCAACAATAAATAGAGGGTGGAAGGTTTCATTGCATAACATGGTAATATATTGCAACAATAAATAGAGGGTGGAAGGTTGTATTGCATAACATGGTAATATATTGCAACAATAAATAGAGGGTGGAAGGTTTCATTGCATAACATGGTAATATATTGCAACAATAAATAGAGGGTGGAAGGTTTCATTGCATAACATGGTAATATATTGCAACAATAAATAGAGGGTGGAAGGTTTCATTGCATAACATGGTAATATATTGCAACAATAAATAGAGGGTGGAAGGTTTCATTGCATAACATGGTAATATATTGCAACAATAAATAGATGGTGGAAGGTTTCATTGCATAACATGGTAATATATTGCAACAATAAATAGAGGGTGGAAGGTTTCATTGCATAACATGGTAATATATTGCAACAATAAATAGAGGGTGGAAGGTTTCATTGCATAACATGGTAATATATTGCAACAATAAATAGAGGGTGGAAGGTTTCATTGCATAACATGGTAATATATTGCAACAATAAATAGATGGTGGAAGGTTTCATTGCATAACATGGTAATATATTGCAACAGTAAATAGAGGGTGGAAGGTTTCATTGCATAACATGGTAATATATTAACAATTTTAGGATACATATAAAGGTTTGGCCACTTTGCAGACTCAAGCTATTCCTTTGAAATTCTTCAACTGTCCCTTTTTCCTTCTCTTTCCTTCTGGTTACTGTTTATCTTCTTCATTTCTTTTCTTTTCGTGTTAGTGTCCTCCAGGACCAGTATGGCCTTCTTTCTTCCACTTCATTTACTCAAACTTATTCATTATAATTGAATTGTATTGAACACATGCATATCATACGTAGACATGAACGTCACTCTTTTATCTACCATTATTCGGAGATACTTACTATGTAACTATACGAAGGAAGAGAGCGGGAGGAATGTGTTTTCAACTTGTATAGCCTTTTGTGAACTCCTCACGAGGCAATATTGACAAGGTATATACTGGTAATAATTCATTACACAAACTTTTTAAGGAACTTTCATTACCACCAGGTTATTCTTCCTTGCCATGCTACAATTGTCTTCCATGACAAAGTTAAAATCATAGCGACAACAAAATAATAATCATAAAGTGGGTGGTGCACGAACACAATCTTTAAGGGTTATGGATGTTTTGGTATTGATTATTCCACCTTCTCTTTATTAGTAACTGGCAGGATAAAAATGACTTATTACATGACTCATATATATATATTTAATAAACAATTGTATAATACATCAAATAACACTACTCGATCACTGTTGATGCTTTAGCATTTCAACTCAACCCCTGTTTCCATTTCACTCTGTAATGATTGGTTCGCCTCATGATCACACGTGGTTCGGGATTCAAGATTCTAGGTGGTTCAACATTGCCAACGTTAACTTATATACGGTACGCGGAAGTGAAGCCAACTGTACATAAAAACTTCACATTTCGAAGATTACAATATCCTCTGAAGCTGTCATATGGAATGACTATTAATAAGAGCCAAGGTCAAACCATGACATCTATAAGGCTTAATCTCTCTGAAAATCCAGTCTTCACACATGGGCAGCTCTATGTTGTACTTTGACGTGTTGGAAATGCAGAGAACATCTATATATTGACTCTAAACCAAAAGACAAAAAAAAAATTGTGTACACTGAAGTTTTGCAATGAAAGTTTGACCACAACACAGAAAAGTTTATGCTGTTTACGTTATATACAGGTTTTATCAGTACATTCTTTACCTGCCGTACTACGACATTAGCTTAAAAAAACAAAACTTAAGAAAATAAAGAAAATGCGGCGGGTAAACGATTGAGCAAATAACCTTGTACAGTCGCGGTCAATAACAATCATCCACATATGGGTATCTCAAACAATTTATTGTCTAATGTTTTCAAGTTCACATATGATGTTATTGTTTTAAGTAGTGTGTAGCTGCTTGTATTAAATTAAAAGATAGTAGTTAACATATTTATTGGAAAGATTATCATCTAAGGAACAGAGGGAAGCTGTCAAACTCTTGTGTGAGTTACCCCTATATGGATGATTATATATGGCCACGACTGTATGTAAACCATGCTGAAAAAAAAAAAAAAAAAAATTATTGTTTTTACTCCTCCTTCTGGCACCGTACCTAACCACTTCAAGTTTGGTTGGGCCAGCGAAGCGGGCCGGGTACAGCTAGTTTGAAATAATATAAGGTAAGTCATTTTACGAGCCTGTGAAACTTATATTTCCATACTGTATTTCATGACTTGGCAGATGTGACGACTTGACTTTTGCCTCTGACTGTACAAGTTTGTTCACTGCACTGAATCCACTGTTATAGTGTGGAAAGGACAACTATGAACTTTTCTGCTATTTGTTCTGGTTTGAGAAAGTGGTTTGGTTTATTATATTTCATATTCCCATTGGTATAGATTAAGGGACCCAGTTATGTAGTCAGAAATTTGGAGATAAATGAGTCCTTCAAATGTGGCCACCAAACAATATATAATTAAAGGATCTTGTTTCGTGGCATAGGCAGGAAGAATGAAAAGCCACCAGATCTCATACACGATTACAGGGTGCCTTTATATATGAGTGTTATGTTGGTAGTAAATGTATGACGGAGAACAGCACCCTGGTGAAGGACATTACAGGGTGCCTTTATATATGAGTGTTATGTTGGTAGTAAATGTATGACGGAGAACAGCACCCTGGTGAAGGACATTACAGGGTCCCTTTATATATGAGTGTTATGTTGGTAGTAAATGTATGACGGAGAACAGCACCCTGGTGAAGGACATTACAGGGTCCCTTTATATATGAGTGTTATGTTGGTAGTAAATGTATGACGGAGAACAGCACCCTGGTGAAGGACATTACAGGGTGCCTTTATATATGAGTGTTATGTTGGTAGTAAATGTATGACGGAGAACAGCACCCTGGTGAAGGACATTACAGGGTCCCTTTATATATAAGTGCTATCTTGGTAGTAAATGTATGACGGAGAACAGCACCCTGGTGAAGGACATTACAGGGTCCCTTTATATATGAGTGCTATCTTGGTAGTAAATGTATGACGGAGAACAGCACCCTGGTGAAGGACACTAACTTGTGGTGAGTCTCTCTCCTGGAGGAAGTGGAAGGGTGTAACTCTTCTGTGTGTATGTATGTGTGTATATATGTATTTATGTATCTATGTGTATATATATATGTGTGTATGTTTATATGTGTTTAGGCTGCAGACTATCAGTAGCCCGTGACTCTTGCGAGGCCCCGAGATTATTGGGAGTCGCACTAGATGAGACAGTGGAGCTTCGTGGTGATGTTGGTCACTCACAGCATCTTGGAATATGCTTGGGCATCTTCTATGTTGTGAGACGATGTAGGGGGTATTTTCTTGACGTGTTGACGTAGCTAGGATAATTGACGAACAGCTGGACCCAATTCACCTCTGAAAAATCCTAGATGTTTTCTCGTGGATTCGAACCCGGGTACTTGACATTCGCAGTCCATCTCTTTATCCACTCTGCCACCGCCTCCCCCAGTTGTTTGCTTCCCATCTAGGCCTTGCCTGGCCTGATGGAGAGCGTGGATTCCTGCTTGGAGGCCGACTTGGCAATGTTGGAAGACGACGAGACTCCAGTTGCAGATCACTGGCCTGAGCTGCCCTCACGCAACCCTCCCCACCTCTCCTCGGTCACTCTGCAGCTCAGGTTGCAGCCGTCCACCTCATCAACCTCTATCAAGTGACCAGTTGATACCTCGTCCGATTCCTCGCAGGATTCCGATGGTGTGGACTGTTTGCCTCCAAATGCCAAGACGGCAAAGTTTGCTCCAGCTGTGCACGACGTACCTTCTCTGCCTCACCCTGGTGTTTTTTCCTTGTATACCCATTTCTTCCCCTCGTCTAACCTTCCTGCTTTTGCCCCGAGAGATACCTATGTCAAGCTCTCCTTCTCGAGGAACCCATCTACTGACACAAAGCTGTGTTGGTTGTCTGATGTCAACAGGGCTTTCCAATTGCAGCGTGAACTAGCTGAAGTCATGATGGCTACAGTCACCTCCCGGTTTGTCTACATCTCTAGGAAGCGTCAGAACATCATTGATAGAGTCAAGGCTCGTGAATTTTTGTCTCTGCCTCTCATTCTTCAAGACTCACCCGAGAGGCCTCGTAACTTCCCCAGCTACATCCTCACCCGTTTTCCTCTTGATGTTGACCAGAAACTTGCCGAGGGATACCCCAGCTGAGCACACACCACTGACTAGTCGACCTGTACTCTAGCCTTTCCAGGGACAGTGTTGTGGCCTTCATTGACCTTCTAAGTGCCTTCGATGATGCTAATAGAGACATCATTTTGGATCAACTGGTTGACTTTGGGATAAAGGGTAATCTACTTTGGTAGATTCGGGGCTACCTCAGTAACAGGACCTCCCGTGTGTTTTTCAGTGGTGCTCTTAGTCCTTTGCACAGTTTTCATCTTGGTATGCCTCAAGAGGGTGTTGTCAGCCCATTGTTATTTAGTATTTTGATGCATCGGCTGCTCACTTCTCTCTCTGATATTCTTGAAAATATAATTACGTGCAGATTTTGTCATTTTTGGCCTTATTGCGTCATCGTATCTTGACTGTCAAATTTTTATGGGTGCCATCCCATGTAGGTTTACGTCACAATGGTACAGTTGACAGACTCGTGAAGGAGGCCTGCCGTCTGGCTCCTCGTGGTGCTGGACGTCCTCTCTACCTGACATGTTACCTTTCTAGAGTTTGCTCCGCCGCTCTCCTCCTTGTACGGCGACGCAGAGATGCAGAGAGGCCCTTCAGCATCTCCATCACCAACTACGAGTCTGTCTGCCGTCACAAATATTCCTACCGTCGTCGGGGCCTCATGATTCGGAGGCACAATGTAGTCTCTGCTCGTTTAAAGCTTGGCTACCGGCCACCATGGCAGGCTGCTGGGATGCAGGGTGAGCCTCCCTTCACTGAGTGTCGCTTGTGTCTGACACTTGCTGCCTCGGGGCCTGCCACTTGATGTGGTTTGTCGACACCTGCTGAACCATCAGGTTCTGGAGGAACTTCTGGTATGCCACCCTCGTATGTGAGACCTCTGTACCATGACCCATAATACCATTACCACACACACACACACACACACACAACACATGACCTACTGTTATCTCCATGGTAGGTTAATATGGTACCCATGTGAGACCTCTGTACCATGACCCATAATACCATTACCACACACACACACACACACACACAACACATGACCTACTATTATCTCCATGGTAGGTTAATATGGTACCCATGTGATACCTCTGTACCATGACCCATAAACCCCCCCCACTTATGCCTATTCCTGCACCCCCCTAATCCCCCTGCACCCCTCTAAACACACACAACCCACCCCCAAGCCTGTCCCCATATTCCCGCACCCCACTAAACCCCCTTCGCACCCCCCAATAGCCCGCAAAAACACACACAACCCCACCTTCCTAAGCCAGTCCCCCTATTCCCGCACCCCACTAAACCCCCCCGCAACCCCCTAAACCCCCCCGCACACACTCATGTCTGTATTTACTACACTGAAAATAATATTACTACACCAACACCAATCACATGATTGGAAACTACAAAGAGTTGATCAATTCCACAACGAAAGAATGTCAGCCGTGTAAATGACTTCTGGGTGAATTGTTTAATGAATTTGGTGAGTAAACTATACAGTGATTATTATTATCTAACTGTTGGATAGATTTTGTGAATGTGGATACTCACCTCTTGGTTAATAATGAAGCCTTACAAATGTGGTTGGTTGGGAAGCTAACAAACGAGTACCACTGTGAAATCAACCCTAAAATAATGAAGCCTTACAAGTGTGGTTGGTTGGGAAGCTAACAAACAATTACCACTGTGAAATCAACCCTAAAATAATGAAGCCTTACAAGTGTGGTTGGTTAAGAAGGTAACAAACGAATACCACTGTGGAATGGACCCAGTTTTATTGTTACTGTTATATTACAGACATCATGTGTATGTACAATGATAGGGTGTGTGTGTGTATACATTGATAGGGTGTCTGTGTGTGTGTGTGTACAGAGGTTATTATTAATGTTATATTACAGACATCATGTGTGGACGGAGTGTAATACTGATGATGATGATGATGATGATGGTGATGGTGGTGATGGTGTTGGCTCTCACACCACCTGTTGATGCTGGAATACGTACTGGTAAGTTTGGTCATTATTATATGTTACTATGTGTGTGTGTGTGTGTGTGTGTGTGTGTGTGTGTACAAAAAAGAGAGAGAAATGAATAGGTGTGTGTGTGTGTGTGTGTATAATGTATAATAACCAAACAATGTACTGTACAATTAGACAAATACCATTGAGACATTGTTGATTAAAATTACCCAAAAATATTAAAATTACCCAAAAATATTAAAAATACCCAATATTAGAATTACCCACAAATATTGTCGCCTAAGTTAATAGGTTACAACATACAGCGTTGGTGTTAAATCTGGAGCCACTAATTCCTCCAAACTATTCCAAGCAACAGATAACTATTACTTCTGTTGATATGGTCCTGATGTTTCCTGGCATACTTTGGAGAAATTAAGGTGCTCTAATGTATAAGAGACAGGAAAGGACAGAGTATGAAGGAAGGGAAGGAAAAGAGAAGAAAATATGGTGTATGGAGGAGTTGAAGTAAAGAGAATAAGAAGGAAACGATGGTAAAGTATGAAGGAAGAGAAGGAAAGGAGAGGAAAAGATGGTGTATGGAGGAGTTGAAGTAAAGAGAATAAGAGGGAAACGATGGTAAAGTATGAAGAAGGAGAAGGAGGTGGAAGGGAGACAAGAGAAGAAATAGATAGAGGGGTAATGAGATGAGAAAGTACAAGGGTAGAGAATGGAGGAGAAAAAGAAGGAGGAACGGAGAGAAGAATGGAGAGAAGGAGTAAAGGAAGAAAGGAAGGAAGGAGTAAAGGAAGGAAGGAAGGAAGGTGGAAAGAATAGAAGAATAGAGAGAAGGAGATGGGGAAGGAAGGAAGGAGGAGGAGAGAAGAATAGAGAGAAGGAGAATAGGATAGAAGGAAATAAGGAATGAGAAGAATGGAGAGAAGGAATAAAGAAAGGAAGGAGGGAATGAGAGAGGAATGGAGAGAAGGAATAAAGAAAGGAAGGAGGGAATGAGAGAGGAATGGAGAGAAGGAATAAAGAAAGGAAGGAGGGAATGAGAGAGGAATGGAGAGAAGGAATAAAGAAAGGAAGGAGGGAATGAGAGAAGAATGGAGAGAAGGAATAAAGGAAGGAAGGAAGGAATGAGAGAAGAATGGAGAGAAGGAATAAAGGAAAGAAGGAAGGAATGAGAGAAAAATGGAGAGAGGAG
>JAWQEG010000498.1:2500-161351 GCA_033782935.1 Petrolisthes cinctipes | reverse complement strand
CCACTGTTAATGACATTTCGCATGCTTAAGGGGATTGCATACTTTTGGTACATTAGAGCGCTCTGGTTTCCTTCAAAGTGTGCATGATGACAGAACCAGATCAAAAAATAAATATATTACTGGTGGCCTGTTTTTTTTTTTTTTTTTTTTTTTTTTATCTTGGTACACTTTAGACGATTTAGTTGCCTGCAATTCGCCAAGATCACAATTCTCATTTTTAGGGCACAAAGGGGCTACTGCTTCCTGCGACCTCTACCAGGGGAGACTAGAAACTAATTCAGATTACGAGTCGTGAAACTATTTTGTAACAGTTTGGAAGAATATGTACAGTTGTGGAATAATGTATCTGAACACTGTTGGCAGCTTCTGACAACATCCCCAAAAGTAAACACATCAATGAGAGAAACGTATAATTATGAATTGAAGGATAACTTTTATTTCACTGTCTGTGGTTGGTCGACGTCACCCAATATCAGTTATCGTTTTGTAGTAATGAATACATTTTGTCAATTACTACCGTGTTTATCACTGACATTGTTACCAGAAGCCGTCAACGGTGTCCAGATACTTTGTTCCCCAACTATACCCTAGAGACATTACCTCATTAATGAATGCTGGATAGTGTTCCAATTATACAGTACAATTTATTTCAACTGTTATTCACACATTTTCACTCTGCCTACACAAGGATTGATAAAGTGTTCGTAGCATTATTATTATCATGAGTTTCATACGGTATATAGTCCACGTTTCCCCTTCTCTCTTACGTGTTTCTCTTCTCTTTTCAAATACTCACACTTTCCTCGCCTCCTTCCCTTGCCTTTCCTTTCCTATTCCTCTCTATATATTCCACCCATGCACGACCAATAGTCCTGCAACATCTATCTTCTTCCTTATTGTTCCTCTTCTCTTCTCAATTTCTCACTCTTTTCCCTTCCCTTTCCTACTTCTTTCTATTCCTCACACACCCAATAGTCCTGTCTTCAACAACTTCACACGAGACACACTCGAAAAAATTCTGCGAAACTATCGATACTAAAACTGATACTGAAAACTCGTATAAAAAGGAAATAAAGCTCATTTTAGTTACATATTTGTGATTGATTGTCCTCGTGTTGTTAGTGTAAAAGATTTTTTTTTTTTTTAGGTGTAAAACGGGTTCACGAGCCTCACTCTAATGGCTCGCTTTCATTGACCACATGCAGGACTTTATTATCGTGTCTGAATCAATTTACAACCCCACAACAACACTTGGGGGCAACTAATTTCACACACACTTTACAGTTGAGTATTTGACCCATTTAACTCTGTTGCCACAAGAGGGACCTGGGCAAGGACCCCTGTGATGTCGTCAGAAAATTGGAGGTTCTACAGAGAGTACTTCAAACATTGCCACAAAACACCCCTATATTAAAGGAGCTTGTTTCGTAGCATAGTTAGGAGGAATCAGAAGCCACCAGGTCTCATATACGATAATTAATTAAGGGGGAAGTACAGTGTTGGTAAATCTGGAACAAATGATTTCCCCCAAACTATTCCCAAGCAACAAAACACCATTATTTTTGTTCATATGGTCCTGTTTCCTGGCATATTTTGGAGGAATCATGGCACTCCAATGTAACAAAAGTTAATTACCCCCCTTAAGGAAAGTAACCAGTTATGAGGAAATTGGAGCATACGTAGCCCTCCTAACTCTACAAAAAAAAAAAAAAAAAAAAAAAAAAAATCCCTACAGTCTCATAAGGAGGGATTCTATTTCCTGACATACCGATAGTTTGTAGTTTGTAGGAATCAGTAACCTCCTAATTACTCCACAGTATAGGTAAGTATAATTCAGTGTTGGTAAATCTGGAGCAACTTATTCCTCTAAAACAGTTCCAAGCAACAACAGGTCACCATTACTTTCATCCATCTAGTCCCGTTTCCAGGCTATACTTTTGGGGGAAACAAGACTCTCTAATGTATGTATTTACCACCAAAAAAGTATATAAAAGACCCCCATGAAGTCCTCAGTATTGTTGTTTCCTTACTAACCAAAGTCCCCGGGGATCACCAATAAAAACGTAAACAGAGAATACCAGACTTGAGATGGTCTTTGATGCTCACCCGACCATCCCTGATCTCTTCTATTTCACCCCTAATTGGTTGGCTCTTAATCGGCTACGTACGTACGTACGTGTGTGTGTGTGTGTGTGTGTGTGTGTATGTGTGTGTGTGTGTGTGTGTGTGTGTGTGTGTGTGTGTGTGTTGTCTTACCTATTTGGTTCTTACCTATTTGTATCTTTACAGGATTGAGTCAAGCTCGTAATGTCCCGTATTTTAAATCACAATTATCATATTTTTCTTTAAAGTTATGTATGTTTTTGACACACACATCCACTTCTTCTGGTAATTTGTTCCATTCGTCTATTACTCTATTTGGGAAAGCTATATTTCTGTACATCTTTACGTACGTGTGTGTGTGTGTGTGTGTGTGTGTGTGAGAGAGAGAGAGTAGAGAGAGAGAGAGTGAGAGAGAGAGAGGAGAGAGAGAGAGAGAGAGAGAGAGAGAGAGAGATGAGAGAGAGAGAGAGAGAGAGAGAGAGAGAGATATATATATATATATATATATATATATATATATATATATATACTATATATACTATATATATATATATATATAATAAATATATATATAATATATAAACTGAATGTGAGTGAGAATGTATACCTTTACGTGTGTTTCTGTGTGTATGTGTGCGTGTGTGTGTGAGAGAGAGGAGAGAGAGAGAGAAAGGGGGGGGAACTGAATGTGAGTGAGAATGTATTCCTTTATGTGTGTGTGTGTGTAAACTTTCATCGAGGGTAATGTATCAGCCGTCTACCTACATCATTTAATATATCTGTCTATCTAACTTTATTTTCTGAGAGAGCATGCCGTTATAAGAGGACATACACTTTAGTGATTTATACATTTATCTAACGTTACTTTAAAGCGTGAAAAATGTGAAAATGTGCGAGTGAGTACGTAGGAGTGAAGAGGGTTTAAGAAAGTGTTGTGAAGATGTGCTAGTGAGTGTGCAGTAGTAAAGATGTATATAGAAAGTGAGTGTAAAATGTGAGCCGTGAGTAAGTGAGTGTGAAGTGTGCGTAAGAAAGTGAGTGTAAAAATGTGAGCCTTGTGTAAGAAAGTGAGTGTAAAAATGTGAGCATTGCGTAAATAAGTGTGTGAAAATGTGCGAGTGGGCGTGAGGTAAAAAAAGTGAGTACGTGTGTTTGAAAGTGATGAGAAAATGATGAGGTCCATCCACTCCTCTGACTGGGCCTCGTGACAGGACCTAATCTGTCAACAACACCGAAGTCCCCTCCCTCACTTCCCCATCCCTACTTATTCTCCTCTTGTCCCTTCCTTTTTACACTATTCCTCTTATCCTCTTCTCTCACTTACACAATCATCCTATCACGTGTTCTGTTATCTCTCTCCTTTTAACCCTCTTCTTATTCTCTTTTATCCCTTCCACAATTATCATCTTAGCACGTGTTGTTATATCTCTCCTATTTTACCCTCTTCTTCTTATCCTCTTCTCTCCCTTACACAATTATCATCCCATCACGTATTCTGTTATCTCTCCCTTTTAACACTTCATTTTTATCCTCTTCTCTCCCTTCAAAAAAAAAAAAAAAAAAAAATCCTATCACGTGTTCTGTTATCTCCTTTTTTTACACTTCTTTTTTATCCTCCTCTTTCCCTTCCCAAAATAATTATCCTATCACGTGTCTTTTTTTTTACATTCTTCATTCTTATCCTCTTTTCCTCCTCCTTCATATTTCATAATTATCTTATCGCGTGTTTTATCATATCTTTTTTTATACTCTTAATTCTTATCTTCTTTTCTTTCTCCATCATATTTCATAATTATCTTATCAGGTGTTTTGCTACTTCTCCCTTTCTCCCTTCTTTTTTTTTTTTACACTTTTCATTTATACACTTCATTTTTCTCTTTTTTTTTTTTTCCTTTCCTTATAGTCTTCACTCGTTATCTCATCTCATTATTTCACAATTATACTATATATTTCATACCATCTCTCCCTTCCTTACATTCCTCATTTCCACCTTCATATTTCACAATTATTCATTATCATCTGTCCCATTATCTCGCCCATTACATTCTCATTATGCCCGGAAATAGTTACCTGTAATTTGATATGATTCGATAGTTTGACATGGCCAGTAAATATAATATGACACACGCTAATCAGACAACCCAATACACTACAATACAAACGAACATTTTAACAGGTTCACTATAGTTGTCAGCTCACCCCATCCACCCATCCCTTCCTCTCTTCCTTCTCCGTGTTACCAAGAGCATGGAAACAGGCGTGGTTACAAGTGCACCAGCCACATATTATATTTATACAAGCGGAAAAGAAACGAGTTTATTTATACGGCGACAAGGGGAAGTCTGTGTGTGTGTGTGTGTGTGTGTGTTAAAGCGGACACACACACACACACACTTTTTCCCGGCAAGACCCAAAGAGGAACTATGATTCACAACAAGTACCAGTACATAACATGTATGTGATGTATTGTACAGTATAACCTTCTTAAGTAATGTTGTTGGGTTTCCCTATACTTTGTGACAAGTAACAGTAGTATTGCAAAACTTTCTACTCTTGGCAGAATGAGGGTCACACAAAAGTTTCCCTGGCTTCACATGTGGTCTGCAAGCCAGTCAGTAGTTTAGATCTCGGAAGTTAATTAAGGAATACCACGGTATACTTTCGGTACATTAAAGACCCTTGATTCCTCCAAAGTATGCCAGAAGACAGGACCAGAATAACAAATGTAATGGTGGCCTGTTGCTTGGAATAGTTTGGAGGAATCAGTTGCTCCAGGTATACCACCAACACTGTACCATCCCCTTCAGTAACAACAACAGAAGCAGGAATCAGGTGTTGTGACTTGCGTTGTGGTGGAGATTCTGTCTGGCAGGTGGAGGACATACATACATATGTGTAAGGGGTATGTAAGTGTATCCTATATGTAAGTGTGAGGGAGAGATAACGGCGGTAACAGTTAGGGCAAGGCAGGCACACATGTACAGTTATGTTCAATTGTCCTGTCTACACTTTGGAATGAAACGGCCTCGATAAATTATGTGAAACTATAACCGTTGGTCTCTGTAATATTGGTTCATAAGATTCACTCAAATGGTTCATTTTCATTCACCAGAGACAGGACTTTTGATCATGACTATACTGTCAGCTTCATGATGTCCTATACAACCAGGTGGCACGAGGCATACGATGTGTTAAGCTGAGATGTCAAGGAGTGTCAGTAAGGAATGTAAGGTAAAATGGTTAAGGGAGGTGCCAAGGCAGATTAATCAAAGAGTGTCAGCAAGGAATGTCAGATATTATACAGAGTTATTTGCAGAGGGTCGCCACTCGGGTCTGTCAAGGAATATCAAAGTGCTATGTTTGGTATATGTGTGTGAAAAAGAGGACTGTAAATTTTGTATAAGATGCATAATTTGATATAAGAAGGTATATTGTTGGTATAAGAAAAAGAGGAGGCAGATGTGTAAAAAGGAGTGGCAGACAGGTATGGAGGAGGAGATGAGTGCCAGGTAGATGTGTAAGAAGGAATGAAGTGCCAGCCAGATGTCTATGGAGTGGAGTGCCTGGCAGATGTATAAGAAGGAATGGAGTGCCAACCAGATGTGTCACCAGGGATCGAGTGAGTGTACGAAGGAAACGTCAGGTATATGGGGGGTACCAAACAGAAGTGTCATGAACAAGTGTCACTATGGAATGTTGGGTATTATGGCTAAAACGAGAGGGAGGGAGGGAAGCAAGGAAGGTGGGAAGTCAAGAAGTGTGTGTGTGTGTGTGTGTGTGTGTGTGTGTGTGTGTGTGTGTGTGTGTGTGTGTGTGTGTGTGTGTGTGTGTGTGTGTGTGTGTGTGTGTACCTGAGGGATGGTGGTGGTGGTGACAGAAAGGAATGTATGGTGCGTCAAATGAGGTCATTAGTCATGTGTGTATATGTGTGTGTGTGTGTGTAATAAAGTGGGAGAATGTGTGTGCGTATGTGTAACTGTAAAATGTGTGTATGCATACAAAAAGTTATAAATGGCAAGACATGTGTTGTGTTGAGATCTTGACATACACACACACACACACACACACACACACACAAGAGAGGAGAGAGAGTGAGTAACATTCCCGGTGCGTGAGATAGTGAGCAACAGCAGCCCTAGTGGCCCACCTGTCCTGCAACACACACACACACACACACATTATACTAACCCCGGTGTATATCGGACACACACACACACACACACACACTATACTAACCCCGGTGTATATCGGAGTACCGTATAGTCATTTCTTACACACAAACATTAATGGCATGACACACATTTTCCCTGTCGCTCTATAGACTTCTTCTTTTGAGTACTGATGACAAGTTGAGGTAGGGCATGAAGAGATGGGTATATTTAGGCACCTACAGTAAGGGCAGAGTGAAAATATACACTGTCAATTGCATGTACTCCAAATGTTGAAAATAGCTTAAATATACTGGTAATACATTATGGGAGAGGGGCAGAGTTGTGGATAGGGAATGCTCGTTCATTGTTGATGCTTAAGCTCCAACTGAGGGCGAGAGAATGGTAATACGTTGAGGACAGAATGGTCGATAGATGAACACGCACAGATGGACAAACAGACTGATGGACAGAGTGTGATAGCTCAACACCCTTCTTTTATTGAGACCCTTAGTTACAGAATACAAACTTGGTGTAAAGAATACGAACTTCATGTAGACCTTGCGACAGTATACAAACTTGGGGAAGGGAATGTAAACTTGGGGTAAAGAATCCAAACTTAAGTAGAAAATACAAACTTGGAATAGGGAATACAAACTTGGAATACGGATTTCAAACTTGGCGAAAAGAATTCAAATATTGTGTAGCGTTTGCGACAGAATACAAACATGGTGTAGCCTTTGAGCTAGAATACAAATTTGGGGTAAAGAATACAAACATTACACAGTCTTCGCGATAAATAAATAGAGGTGCTTTCTTCTGACGTCACTTGGAGGAGACGACGACGACGTGAGGTTTGAGCTAACTAGGGTAGTGAGTGAATGAGTCAGAGGGACAACTAGGTTAGGCTATACTGGGGGAAGGTGTTACTACTCTTTTCTGTGTGGGTTTCTGTCTCTATACTTGACTATGGACTCACACCACATACCCATGCAGCCTCTGTTATTGTCTCCGTTTATTTATACCTTCAAGGATAGCGACACACACGCACGCACGCACACAAACAAGTGTGTGTGTATTTCATTAGCACACAACAAGGACCAAAGATCGTCCACATTCTTTAAAGGAATTTGTAGCCCGTCATTGGAGGATACCGATTCCTCCAAACTATGCTACAAAACGAAACAAGTCAGATATATTAAGGTTGCCCATTTCTTGGATTTTTTTTTCTCTCTCTACCACGGGGACTATAAGATGTCAGTAGCCTCTGACTCTTGCCAGGCCCAGAGATTACTGAGTGAAGCATTGAGGCGTCAGCTGTTTCACTCCATAATAGTTTAAGTATGATACAGGAAATTCAGATAAGTTATAGTTGTTGAAGTTGTCAGTACACCACATTTACCAGGAAACACGTGACACTATCTGGAGGAATCTGTGGTCTGTAATGTTACCCAACTCTACTGCAAATCTTCCTTAATATTAAGTTTATATGCGATACAGGATAAGTCGGATTAGTGAGTTGTTGAATCCGTCAGTACACCACAAATGCCTGGGAAGAAGCCAACATTATCTATAGGAATACTGTAGGTTGTCTGTAATCATGCCTAACTATATTGTACTGTACTTCTTCCTTAATATTACGTTCATATGCGCTACATGATAAGTCGGATAAGCCAGTTGCTACAGCCGTCAGCATACCACAAATACAGTAATTGTATGTACCCGAGAACAAGTCACACTATCTGGAGAAATCGGTGTTCTGTAATGCTACCTAATTCACTGTACTTCTTCCTTAATATTATGTTCATATGCGATTCATGATTAGTCGGATAAGCCAGTTGCTACAGCAGTCAACATACCACACAAAATACATATATGTACCCAGAAACACATCACACCGCCAACCAACCAACCACTCACTATACATCACGGACACCTTCAACACTTGACAGACACTTGCACATTTTAATCACTACACGACGTCCCTTCTCGACTAAATTATTTCCCAAGTGTGAGTGACTTAAGAGGAACCCTGAGAACACCTGACATTTTCTAGCCTGCCATACGAGTAATCTATATACATAAAGCCAAGATTCTGTCTGCGTGTGTGTGTGTGTGTGTGTGTGTGCGTGTCCGCGATGCACGCCTAAACCGTCCAACTTTGTGTCCTCAAAATTTGCATGTAGGTGAGTCTTGATCCCCTTCAGGTTTAGGGGGGGTCATACAACGAAACCACATATAACGAAACGTGCTAGCGAAATAATAATAAAATACAGGGGAAAAATCTACGGAATCACCATACCACTGTTCAGCCTTCCGCAAAAACACTGTCAATTTTAAACTTTCATTTAGGTAAATTTTTTCTTACAGATTTGTAGAGCTTGATTTTACACACCAGAATCTGTAAACTAAAGTTTCCTAGGTCCACTGACTTGCGTACTGCAGCGCCATGAGTAATAAAGTTGTTACCCCAAAAACCCCCCTAAAAATGAGCGTAAATATGACGAGTTAACCATTCCCCTCTCACGCCACTCAAACTATTTTAGGCTACAGCACGGATATTATTCGATTTGTTTATGCGTTTTCTCACTAAGTATATTGTCGTTCACGATTTATTTTACTTTTGTCAAATTGATTTTCATTATTCCCATATTTATTTTAATCAACAGCTCATGAACATATTTTAGCACGGATATTATTCGATTTGTTTATGCGTTATCTCAGTAAGTATATTGTCGTTCACGATTTATTTTACCTATTATTAAACCTATTATTAAATTTTATGCATTTTTATGATTGATTCCATTGTCATATCGATTCTCAGTATTGTCATATAGATTTTCACTTTGGTCAAATTGATTTTCATTATTGCCATATTTATTTTCACGATTTATTTTACTTTTGTCACATTTATTTTCATTATTGCCATATTTATTTTCACATACAACGAAACCACAAATAACGAAACGTGGAAGCTATCCTAGCTCCAAAGAATGAAGCTGTCAACAACATCAACCAAAAACTTCTGGATGCTCAGCCTGGCAGGTCAATGAAGTACAAATCAGTTGATACAGTGCCCGACGATGATCAAGTGGTCAACTACCCAGCAGAATTCCTGAACAGTCTAGATCCACCAGGGATGCCACCTCACAATTTGGAACTGAAGTTGGGATGTCCGATAATGCTTCTTAGAAACCTGAACCCACCAAAACTTTGCAATGGCACAAGATTAAGAGTTAAAACAATGATGCCACGTCTGGTGGAGGCCACAATCCTGACTGGCAAAGGTAAAGGCGAAGATGTCTTCATTCCAAAAATCCCTCTGAGGCCCTCAGATTGTCCAATTCAGTTCCAACGTCTCCAATTCCCTATTCGTCTAAGCTATGCCATGACAATCAACAAAAGCCAAGGACAGTCCCTGAAAGTAGTTGGCCTCAACCTTAAGGACCAGGTCTTCTCCCACGGTCAACTCTATGTGGGCTGCAGTCGAGTCGGCGATGAGAAGAATCTCTACGTGATGTCGTCAACCGGAGTCGTGAAAAATGTCGTTTACCAGGAGGCACTTCAGTAAAATGCTTAGTGACGCTATTAATAGAAAAAGAAGGAAATATTATTAATTATGCTAATATTAGAATGATGGAGTTATTGAATGAGGGAGAAAGATTGATATAATAAACATTTAAAAACGACTAATACCTCCAATTATTCACCCACCCACCTCTATTACTATTCATCCATCCATCCATTTATTTTATCTAACCACTAAACCATCCCTCCCTCTCCCCCTTCCTTCCCTCCTTCCCTTCCTTCTATCCACCCACCGCCCGATCTGCTCCAAACCGCCCGAAGGGCGGTGGAAGGGCGGCCGCAGGCCGCCAGCCCTCCGCAGGAGCTAGCGGCTCCTAGCCGCCCGAAGGGCGGCGGAGCAGCTAGTAGATATATAATTCACAGATAATGTTACCACAGTGAAAGGAAATGTTAGAAAGAAGAGTGGCCCAAAATGGTTGAGCAGAGGAGAATGTTGTTTATAAGGTGGAACGAAGGTAGGACGAAGGTAGGTAAGCTTGGTATGATTGAGTGAGAGTGAAAGTAAAGGAGGCTTGTGAGAATGAGGAAGGATTGTGCCGGCTGTTGTGTGTGTGGGAGGCAGACAGGGTAAGTAGGTGGAATGAGGAATGAAGGTCACTCACCCTGCCTTCCCTCCCCCCCCCCCTCTCCCATTACTTCTCTCTATATATATTTTGTCCTTGCCACGTCCGAAAATTTAGACCGTTTAGTAAATTCTTTCTGATGTTAGCAGTAAATATATATATACAGTATATATAATATGCCTTATATAAATATTCATATAGAAAAAATCCAAAATTTTCTGTACCTCCGAATAATATACAAGTTTACAGTACGAAAAACATTTGTATTTGTGATAGGGAAATAAGATCACCATATTTCACAAATTTACACGACTTTCTCTACTTCACATGACTATCTAACCCACAGTTTATATTTTAGAGAATATACATTGAGATCTTACCACCCACACACTCGACCCTCCAGACTAACCCACTCAGCCTACAGTATACACTTTTTTAACCCAACCGTAGTCTGCGGGCTCCGGCTCTCTCCAGGCTGACTGTGACATCACCACTGTCACGCTGCCTCGCCTCCCGTCGTAAACACCATCTCCAACACTGCTTTATGATGATTACCAGTACAGTCTGTTACGTACCAACATAGATCTAGTTACGTACTACATTTCACGCACGCACGCACGCACGCACGCACTCTCTCTCTCTCTCTCTCTCTCTCTCTCTCTCTCTCTCTCTCTCTCTCTCTCTCTCTCTCTCTCTCTCTCTCTCTAGTACAGTAGGAGAAATTAATAAAGACTTATATTTCTCATTTCCGGGTAAGCTCCTGTGCTAATTAATGTGTTCAAGATGGTAATTATACCCCCGATAATATTATAGTGCTCTAAGTTAAAACTTCCTATTATAGTCTCAACTCATATCTATTGAAACTCAAGATAAATCAGCCAACACGATGTAGTAGTATTAGAAAGATGAATTTTAATACAATATACAATACAATACACACAATAATAATAGTCTCTGATGTTATATAAGCTAAAAATATGATACAATTGAACTGAAAATTTATTAACCCAGGACGAGGAGTTGGAGTGAAACCCTTCCTGTTAATTAAGGGGATAGTATACTGTTGATAGATTGGTGCGCCTTGATTCCTCCAAAGTATGCCAGGAAACAGACCCAGATGAAGAAAAATAATGATATCCTGTTGCCTGGAATAGTTTGGAGGAATCATTTGCTCCAGATTTACCACCCAAAATAATGTGCTATACACCTACACCCCCTTAAGGAGATTCTCTAGTTGGCAAATTAGAAGGTGTCGCTGATTCCTCCAAACTATATCAGGAACAGCCGCCCTCAATGGTAATAATAGGCCCGGGGATCTATCTGTTTTGTGGCATAGTTTGGAGGAATCAGCAGAGACCTTACAATTCACCAACAAGAGAATCTCCAGTTAAATTATTCACATACACAATTTTGAAATTCTGGATTATCAAAGTGAATATTCCTACTAGACATTAGTTCAAGCAGGAGACAGAAACATTTGAGAGAGAGAGAGAGAGAGAGAGAGAGAGAGAGAGAGAGAGAGAGAGAGAGAGAGAGAGAGAGAGAGAGAGAGAGAGAGAGAGAGATCAACACAATAACAAGACTGGAGAGAGAGAGAGAGAGAGATCAACACAATAACAAGACTGGAGAGAGAGAGAGAGAGAGTGAATCAACACAATAACAAGACTGGTGCTACTCATGAGGCTGACGTCATCATCTTAGCTCAGACCTCCACATACAACACCATCACCTCTTCTCTCTCTCTCTCTCTCTCTCTCTCTACACCCACCACCATCACCTCTTCCCCCTCTCTCTCTCTCTATCTACTACAATCATCTCTCTCTCTCTCTCTCTCTCTCTCTCTCTCTCTCTCTCTCTCTCTCTCTCTCTCTCTCCCACCATCACCTCTTCCCCTCTCTTTACACCCACCACCATCACCTCTTCCCCCCCCCCCCTCTCTCTCTCTCTATCTACTACCATCATCTCTCTCTCTCTCTCTCTCTCTCTCTCTACACCCACCACCATCACCTCTTCCCCTCTCTCTCTCTCTCTATCTACTACCATCATCTCTCTCTCTCTCTCTCTCTCTCTACACCCACCACCATCACCTCTTTTCCCCCTCTCTCTCTATCTACTACCATCACCTCTCTCTCTCTCTCTCTATCTACCACCATCACTTCTTGCCCCCCCTCTCTCTCTCTCTCTCTCTTTACACCCACCACCATCACCTCTTCTCCCCCCTTCCTCTCTATCTACTACCATCACCTCTCTCTCTCTCTCTCTCTCTCTCTCTCTCTCTCTCTCTGGGACATAAAGCTGCTTCTATCACATAATCAGCCTCACTGTTTATACTCCCTGCATGCTTGCTTGCTTGCACTAGTATCACGTTCTTACCCCAGTCAGTGCAAAATTATGTGCAGTATATAATCTGTATCTGACTTTTTAACCACCAAATGCTGAGTTGCTATTAATCCAGTATTTTTTTTTTTTTACCAACAGCCCAACCCTTCTTTATATATATTAAATATTAGCGAATGTGTGTGTGTGTGTGTGTGTGTGTGTGTGTTAATGTCAAATAAAGTCTATGGGCATTACCAACCCTATATTCACCCTCATTCTTACCAATATCTAACATGAAAAAAATTATTCATTCTATGTTCTATTTGGATGACAATTTCACATTCATTTTTTTGGACACCATTTTCATTGAAGATTGCTTTAGGGGGTTGTTATACTTTAGGCAAATTGGAGCACCTCGATTACTCCAAATATACCAAGAAATAGGACCAGATAAGCAAAAATAATGGTGTTCTGTTGCTTGGAATAGTTGTAGGAATCAGTTGCTCCAGATTTACAAACACTACTTTTCTTTTAAGCTTGTCTCTTATAAATCCTTCCCATCTGTCCTTTCAGTAATGACTATTTTATAAGAAAGAGAACACCAATGGCAGCTAGATTTATGTGCCGCCAGAACAATAGAGAGGAGGGAGAGAATATAGGAGAGAGAGAATAATGAGGAGGGAGAGAATAGGAAGGAGGGAGGGAAGAGGGAAAGTACAGGAAGGAGAGAAAGTACAGGAAGGAGAGAAAGTACAGGAAGGAGAGAAAGTACAGGAAGGAGAGAAAGTACAGGAAGGAGAGAAAGTACAGAAAGGAGGGAAATTACAGGAAGGAAGGAAAGCACAGGAAGGAGGGATTAGTTGAAGAGTTGACAGCGGATGATTTGAGACCAAAATAGCCTTTAGAAAGATTATAATCAAGTTTTTCATATACAGTATACCAAAACAGGCTTCCATACACAACCATTCAATGTTTATATACAATGCCTGCACTAACTTGACGTGACAGCAACACAAGGACAGGAGACATACTGACATCTTTGTATATAACTGTGTTGGTGTGTTATTCTTTGTTGCACAGATCACTGATGCATACATTTCCAATACAAATACAGCACAAGGTTTGGGAGCTCATCATCTAATGTGGCTCAACCTTCATTTTAAGTATTAACATCATACCACTTCATTCTTACCATACTAACACATAGGACTATTACAATACATGTAGTGTTTCATTCTTACCTCTCTTAAGAAGTGTACTGTCATGTTCATTTGTCCTGTCAACACCTTCAAATGAAACGGCATCGATAAATTCTGTGAAACTATGGCCGTTGGTCTCTGTAATATTGGTTCATAATACTGTATTCGCTAAAATGGTTTGCTTTCATTCACCAGAGACAGGACTTTTGATCGTGACTGTACATACTGGGCTCAAATTTTAACTAGAAACTTAAGATTAACATAATATTTCCTTGAGATAAACATGACTGACATAAGGCTGCGATTCTTATTAATACATTTCCTATAAAGGTTACCATTATATAATTAAAAATATAGAATAAAGATATCTCAGTACCTAACGACTAACACATGACACACTGGTATTTACTTCCATCTCTTGTAACATCAACCTTGAACAAACAAACAACAGAGTACACAAAACACTGAACAGTTTGGGTGGAACTGCAAAACTACAGTACACACACCAGAGCACATATTCATCATGATCATCATCTCCTTACTGTCAGTTTCAAAAGTAGAATAAAGTCAAGTACACATACAAGTCATGGAAAGCATTCTGGCCTCAATAAAAAGGCACTCTTTGCTTTCTGACCCCTATACAGAGAAAAAAACAACTATATGTACTGTACTTAATTATTTGGCCTAAGAAGTACAATAAACTCTATAAATACTATCACTGAGACTCATACACACATCCACCAAGCAGTCATCCAGTAGAGGGTACATGCAAGAGATTACTGCAGACTACATATAATAAAAATAAATATTATTATGCATTGTATAAACCTCGAAAAGATGAGCAGGATAAGAGAGCAAGAGAGACGTGAGTTCAGAAGGACAGTCAAGAATGTTTTAACCATCATTAACCACTTGTCTGTCTATTCAGGAACATAAACTGATGCACAATCTGTAGAATCTTTACAATGAAACCTGGTACAGTAATGGATTGTTCTTGAATTTCTGTCTGGAGAATGGGTCTGGGGTAGAGTATATTTAGCAGTCTTTAATTCCCTTTCCATTGAAAATGGGAAATGGGGTATTGATGATAAGGATGAACACCTTTTGTAGGTTAGAGTAATTTATACGCATTCTGCATCATTAAAGTAAATACAATAGCTGACTTCCACTGCCATAAAGTGAACAATATCAAATTTTTTATAATGACATACGTTTTTTCTCACAGTACAACATCGTGGTTGGTTATGCAAACAAGATTCTATCTTTCTCACTCCAATCACAGTCCCTCTCAACATACAGCCATTTGGGTACTCACATCCCCCAACTGCCCCTTCAGCCACTCCAGCAGGAATGTACGAGTCTCTTGTGCCACCTCCTCCACCTCACCATCATCCTACACACAAAGGCAAAGATTAATACTTGCACAATTTTGATACCATACTTCCTGTTTCATTACTCAAAATTTGAACATGAAAGCAACTCACACTAATGAGGACAACCAGTTACATGTTTTGAATACCCTATAAGCAAGTACTGAATGTAACCCTAGATGGATAATATACAGTATACAGGAAAGTGTGAAGGTTGATGGAAAGTGTTTCAAAGGTATGATATGGAGGAATGGTTGCTAAATAGCTTTTACATTGACAGAGTTGTATTATATGAGTTGATGGAGCACTGTGACTGGTTTCAAATATCAGCTTGGAATGAGACAAGAATGTGTGATATCCTGTACAGTCACGAGCCATAGTAAGCACAATATCCAGGTGTTGTTAAAGTTTCGAATCATCTGACATACCAGTGAACCAATTGCAACGTTTATCCCGTCTCATACATGCTGGAGTTCGTTTAATACATCATCAGGCTACTCGAAACAGACCTGGATACTTATTATGGCATGCGACTGTACTGTTGAGAATACAAATAACTTAGTCAGCAGTCACCAGAGATACTCATAGCAAGTAATGTAAATGTATGCCTGACCTATATATTAAATAGAGAGGATGAATAATTTTTACTTAAAAATAATCTATTTCAGGGTTGATTTCTGGTAGTGAAAAACAACTTAATAATAAAAAATGCTCTAGCACTTTTTTTATAGTTATTGCCATTGCTGGTAGATTTATTCATTAAAAGTTTTATGTGAAGAGAGCTGTGCAGTACCTTTTTATACTGCACTGCACACACTGCATATCATTACAAAAATTATGACACCACTACAGTATTGTATTTCAAAAGGCTAACTACCACAACTAAATTTATTCTATCTTGTAGAAACATACTGGTGCCAGTTGTCAAACTACTACTGGTACCAGTACGACACACTAAATTATGGACAATCGAATAACAGCATACATGAAGGTATAAAAATAAGATGGTCTACCTGTGAGACTTGGATTGTCTGGCGTAGTTTCTCTGTCAACTCTGCTACCGAGAGTGAAGGGGACACACTGCGATCAGGGAGGCTGGCCAGCTCCAGCTGTGTACCTAATCAAAGAATTACAAAATTAATAAATAAACACACTTCTGTATACTTCAGAAGGTGGATTGCTGCTGACTCCTCTAGGACACAGACTACCTAAGTACAGTATACAGTACTTGTAAGAATAGGGAAACTGTTTTGTTGCAGAGTATGGAGGAATCAGTAGCCCTCCTATTCACTGACGAGAGATTATCCCCTTATTGGTCTACTCTGCTTATAGATTGCCAAGTAAAATTGTTAGGGAAGACTGTGCCCAACAAATACAACACTGTACATCCATTACCTTCTCTGTGGCATAATAAAATGCTAAAATTTCCTAATATAGGCCTACAGGAGTGCCTTAATTATCAACCATCATCGGTCAGTTATGCTTTCATGACAATATATTAACTACTGTACAGGACTTATCAGATATTTATAGCAAGTCACAATTTTTGAAAGTTCTATCTTGTAAACCGTATGCAAAAATTGTATAAATATGAAAGGTATTATTTAGGCGCTTGTCCACAATCACTACCGTCAATTTTTTTCTGTCCAACACATTTCTTAATATATGTACGTCATTTCCTTATAGGTTATTTCCGTCACAAATGCATAGCTTTCATAATACAACTACCATAAACTGATTCAATTTTCCTTAATTTGCGGTGTGTACAGCGGCCAGATTGGTGAGGATGGCCAATCAGTGTGCTTGAATAATGCAACTCAATTTCAACCGCCAATCAGTGTGCTTGAATAATTACAATGGCTTCCCTTTATACCGAGTATAGGTCTATCCCTGACATATTTTTCAGTGCCGTTTTGAGAATTTTAACGTGTCCACGGAGTATAACCAACGTCAGTGAACTTCCCCACGTGTAATAAGGCCTGTATATACCGCCACTCTCGAATAAAAAGGTACATATAATACCAATTCAAGATGGCCACCGAGTGTTTACATCGTCTCGGTAGACTGCTAAGGTTAGCTCCTGGTAGTCTGCCCCGGTTAGGTCCCGGTAGTCTGCCGTAGTCCTGATTTGGTTAGGTTAGGTCAGGTGAAGGCTATCTTATTCTATTTAATGTGTTGTAGTGTTTTTCAGATGAATCTGTAGTTCAAATCTAGCAATAATTAGTGATTTCAGAGATTGGGTGGGGGGAGGGGGGGCTGATATCTCCAAAAACACTCATTTGTGATGGATGTGAACAACAGATTCGTTAAAAACACACTATAATACATTGCATTATGAAAACCTCAAGTTGAACAGACATTATGGACAAGCGCTTGTATATTTCCATATCAAGTACTGTAAACTAGTAAAAAAAATATTCATGACACTATTTACTGGCCTTTACAGTAAAATAATGAAACATGCTTCCAGCTTTGGCCAATGAGACATGTCTACAACACTACATATGGTACCATATCACACCATATACTGTACTATGCTGGAAGTGCTTCAATAACAATTGATAACTACCATGTGTAACAAACTGTTCATTTACTTACCATATTTTCAAAACTTCTGGGTCAGTCAGAAGCATGGGAATTTAAAGCAGAAGATAGGTTACTGTACTTTAGCTACTGTACTGTATATCATCATGGCATGCATTTTATGGATTCCAGTTATAAAATGTGACTATATATTTATAGGACAAAAGTTTGATGTTAACTATTTAACATAACTTTGTACTTATCAAATTGATCTCAAACTGATTTAACTACACTAATTGTTTACTTCCTCAATACTAGTGTACCGGTACATAATTTTAGTATCTTCATCGAACAACTTTGAACTTTCTTTGATATCTCCACTAAATTGTGTGGCTACCCTGCCTCTTTAATTCTCAATCATGAATGTTTCTCTATAACAAGATGAGTAGGTGGCAGTACATTATATATACCGGTACATGTACTATATTTTAAACACCTTAGGAGTATAAAAGATTTTACAAATGTAGATGAACCAGATACCTGATATCCACTGAATCACTAGTTTGCCACTTTTAGGGTACCGGTATAAGCTAGTTCTTTTGAGGTTACATCACAACCAATATAGGCTAGGTGGGCAAAGTGTTGACTCTTAATGAACTAAACATGAGATAAGGTGGATAATATCTGATCAAAACATGACTGTTACTGACTCATATTCATTGGCTATGTATTTGGTTATCTAAATAGTAATTATCAAGTTTTACATAACCCAGAGTATATATTTTACATATGCCATACTAGAAATTCTACTGTGTTCACATCTCCAGCCAATCCTCATTCAATACCACACATTACCGATACTTACTGGCAACCTGTATCAACTACCCATGGTGCTTAAATTTATTTTAATTGAAAGAAATCTAATATCTCAATACCGTATCATATAACACATAAACGAGAGACAAAGAGAGAGATTACCTGCAGCAACAGCAGCACGACAGTTGAACGACAGGATTACCTAAGCTATCTTTTAATTTTCCTCTTTTCATCATCTGATATCACCCAATAAACTCTTTTTCCTTTTATTAGGCTAATAACAAATATAAATTTTAGCATTGGCAGAGCAGTATGGTAAAGACCAATATGATAGTTCAAGGTGGGTCATACATCCAACTGCCCCAGGTTTGATACTCATCATTTCAGACAAACCTTGAGGGTAAGTCTAATGCTGTCTTGTATCCTCAGTGGGATACATGGCTGGTAGAAGTATGCATTTCTACCATTTAATCATGAAAGAGTTTCAGAGTTAATGTAATCCACAGCCCTGCCTCAAAAATAGTATGATACTGTACTGAGCTAACATCTGGGCCGGTATTCATAAAAGCAAAGTTCACTCTTAACTTAAAATTTTGTTTGCAAGCATTTTTCATGGAAAAGAATTGGACCTGGCACTGCTTCAAAATCCTAATATAAGCTTATACAAATATAGTAGCAAAACCATTCACTGCTTCAAAATGAGCCTGAAATACTATGGTAAAGCCAGTATTGCAAAAATACGAACAAGTTCAAACTGTTTTGTGAATACCGGCCCTGGGACATAAATACTGAGTGCACAATATACTTTAAACCGTCAGTAGACACATCTTCCAATACACTGTTCCATTTGTGTACACCATATTCATGCACAACACTGCCCTCTATTTATACAAGAAATAGCATATCACTGATTGTCCTGATTTATATAACAGTCCAATAAACTAAAATTTGGTGTATATTTTGTACATTTGAAGGATTGTGCATTTGACTTTTCACTCCACTGTGACAAGATGTCTTTATGCATAGATTCTTTCACAGTACTGTACTGTATACATTTCAATTCCATAACCTCAGGCCATCATAGTATAAAATACAGATTTAGATGACAAAGGTACCATAACAGGAATAATATCATAATATTAATACTATAGCCTTACCTGCTATTATACCATCCATTTGCTGGAGTGCAGCCTCCAGCATTTTGGAGGCTTCCACATTTTGAGAAAGCAGCTGCGCACTCATCACTTGTCACGGTCACCACTCACACACTTACACCACTGTTATGTCACAAATTTATGTACTTTTTCAAAATATACAATTTGTCTATTGTTTTTATCACTAACGTTAGATAAATTTTTTCTCACATTATAACTTCAAACTGGTAATATTTTTCTGTCTGATGATCACCAGGATCCACTCCATTCTGAAAAAGATTTTCAAGTTAATAAAATAGAGTCAGAGTATGGGAAAGAAAATTGAAGAAAAATACAATACGTGTATTGCACACTGTAAGGAAGTAAAACTATGTATAAATACTTCAGTACAGTACTGTACATACCAGTAGTTACCGTACTTACTGTACTTCCCATCCAAAAATTTTAAAATTTGAAAAAAAGTTTATTTTCTGTGAGCTGACACAATTTACACCAATGTTTTAAATCTATCTAAAACATATGACATAGGCATTAATAACACTAAGAAATTTTTATCTGACACTAATTGTTAACTAGTACTAAAGGGGGCCGAGCATCAGCGTGGCTTCGGTCAACCAGGCTCAGGACTGCTCGGCCAGACAGTCTGGGGAACTACAATAACAACTAGTACTATATGTTGGTCTAAAAATCAGGGAAACACTATTACTGGGATAGCAGTGAGATGGTAGGTCATTCTATAGCTCAACGTTGAGATAAGTGGCTGTATGCAAGAACATCTGTGGTGTTGACGATGGCATGGTACCGGTATGAACGCTCTGTTGTTTGTCTATGGAGCCATCGTATCAGTACCAAACCATTGTATGCACCATGAATGGTCTTGAATATTGCCCAAAAAACAAATTTTCGTGATGTATTTCTCTGCGATTGAAACGACTGAAACAGGGACTATGAGAGAACACTACTCTTGTGGTTTATCAGGGACAAGGTAATGTTTGCAAGTTTCACAGAGAAGTAATGCTGCAAGTAACTACAGAGAGAAAGGAAAAAAAAGGCTAATATTGCAAAATAGATGTGTATTTATCTAAAGCAGGGCCTACTAAATAAGGCTATGTTGGGTTAACGGATGAAATTTAAGAAGAGTCACAGAAAAGTAATTCACAATTTTATAAGAGGCTGGATCGAGGGGTAAACCAAGCAAATAAGGAAATAAATAGCTGATATTAATTATGTTCTAGAGTTGGTGTGACTTTTCCAGACCTAACCTAACCTAAAGTACTGTAATCTGGACCAGGGCAGACTATGGTACCGGGACCTAACCTGGACAAACATAAATGGAAATCAAACATGGTCAAAATGCACAGTCACACTGGGAAATGACTTCATAATGCAAAAATAATCAACAACTAAAATATAAAGGAAATTGGTAAGTAATTTCCTTTTCTATGGCTTTTCTTAATTATTACCATTGTACTCGACCTAACTTACAATATGCTGACAGTCACCTCTAAGATATAACACCGTGAATGTGATGCAAAAGATGTTCACTGTAATTCTGAAACATTTGTGGAGTTGTTGTATTGTGGGGCTACTGAATGTTCTACACCAGTGCTATAAAACAGACCTCCTAGTTACTCGTATACTGAGGTAACCTGGGTAAATATTGAATGAATTACCGTTATTGGGTATGGTTTTTCTACCTTCATTACCCACTTATTTAGACCATTCTAAGACTATTTTCTTCTATGGCATTTTCTCCGCAAATGCCCCATTTCCAAGATAGGGCATATTCAAATGGGGCATTTTGAAATTAACCTGACCTTACCTGACCTGACCTAACCTAACCTAGACCGCATCAGACTACCGGGACCTAACCTGGGCAAACTACCGGGAAATAATCGTGATAAAGTACAATAAATGACTGGTGCAAAATACTGGGACCTAGCCGGATCTGGCAACACTGCTGCAAAACGGTAATTCTTTCAATAAATACCGTAACCTGTTTCCTGGCGAGGTTTGGAGGACTCGGTTACACTCCAAATCTGACCACACAAGACTACGGGTGGTATACAAGAAGATTCATGGTGTATACGATGGCGTGGTACCGGTACGACGGCCCCATAGACAAACAACACAGTCATCGTACAGGCACCACACCATCGTATACACCACGGATGTTCTTGAATACAGCCCAACATCACCAACGAAGATAATGTATCACAGTTGTCAAAATGTCGATGGTGTTGGTAATATTCCTTCATTTTACACTTTCACTATATTTAATGCACACTATAACTACACCAATATGTCCAGTCTATTCTAAACTATACTCTGGGGTTCATTATACCGTGTAGTGGTGGTAATTAATAGTAAAAGGTTGGAAGTGATGTATGCAGGCCACCGGAAGCGATTTGTAAACAAAGATTTCTTAATAAAATATAAAATTGATATATTTTTTGACATAATATGGATACTGATAATAATATTTAGTGCATTGTTGAAAGTAAAATAATATATCAATCTTTTCTACTACAAAAGCTACAGGAACCCAGTGAATTTAGTAATTATATGTAGTTTTTCTTAAGGAATGTGAGATAACTGTTGCTTCATACCTGTCGCCCATAGATGCAATATGTAGATAGAGTGCCCTCCCCGGCCTCAATCTGACAGTCTCTATTGTTTGGGTCGCACTGTGACTCGTATACATATAAAGTGAACTAGAGATTGCCTATATATTGTACTGAAATAAGGAGAGATTTATTATCTTTGCTTTGTAGCCTACAAGTTGAATATTGGTTTTATTTAATAGAATAAAATGTAAAAACTTTGAAGGTTCCTTATAGTATTGTTTTTTTAGATGAAGACAGGGAAAGTGTTATGTGCCTCTTCTTTATTTGTCTTTGATATAACTGTAAATATTAATAAAAAGGCGAAGAGTTCAATTAAACAGTCTAGGAAAAAGGTGATTGGGTGCAGAAACGCTCATATATTTTACTACTTTATTTTGTCCATTCACTGAGTAGGTTTACAATACAGAGCTTCCAAACAAGTGTTGAATTAAGTACTGGAATGTGGTAGGGAACATATGTGAAAATACAAGGAGATGACATAACCCCTCACTCACGCATCTCCTGTCATGTGGCGTTAGAGACAAAACTTAGACAACTTAGATTCTTCAGGCCGTATATAGCTTACAGTACATCGTCCACCCAGAAGTATACCTATTCATGCCTAGTTCCACAGCAGTATAATGTTTATCTACGTCCCCCCCCACACGTCTTCCACCACCACCCACAAATGCCCAGTTCCACACACGTCTTCCACCACCACCCACACATGCCCAGCTCCCCACACGTCTTCCACCACCACCCACAAATGCCCAGTTCCACACACGTCTTCCACCACCACCCACACATGCCCAGATCCCCACACGTCTTCCACCACCACACACACATGCCCAGTTCCACACACACGCCTTTCACCTCCACCCACACATACCCAGCTCCACTCGCACGCCGTTCACCTCCACCCACACATGCCCAGTTCCACGCACACGTCCTCCACCTCCACACGTAATAAAAAATACACCCTAACAACCATAATCTTTTGATCATGATAGCAACCACATAAGAGAGAGAGAGAGAGAGAGAGAGAGAGAGAGAGAGAGAGAGAGAGAGAGAGAGAGAGAGAGTGGAATCAGTCAGGGTGGAGGTGGCCAGGCTGGGGTAAGGTGATGTCCAGTGGCTGTTGCTGCTGCTGGAGTGGTTGGCCCAGGGGTAGTGACCGCGGACACCTGTGAGGGAGGACGAGGGGACTTGGGTGGTGCCGGTGTCAGACGTCGGGAGGGCAGCTGGGCGGCAGTCGAGGGCAAACGAGCAAGTAACGTATCCGGGTCATCAGAGGTCAGACCCAGGGCAGCCAGGCGGGGTGGAAGGGGTAGGTTAGGGGGCAACTTAGGTGGGGACACGGGAGCCAACGAGAGACAACAGAAAGCAGCCCCTTGTCTAATGAGGTCTCGCATGTGCTCACGTTCCCTCTTAGCCTCACTGGACGTCACACCCGCCTCTTCAATGAGACGACCACCTTCACTACCAGCTGCTGTTGGTCCGTCCTCATCCAGGCCAGAGTTGACCGATTCACCGTCCGCCAACCACCAGTCATCTCCAGGGGTGGGGTGTTGGTGTTGGTGTTGGTGATGGTGGTGTGGGGAATGAGGTGGTGGTGGGGCCAGGAGTAGAGAGGCAAGGTAGTCACGACAGGCCACCAGTAGGTCTCCGTTGGGCATGAGGGTGAAGGGTTGTGGTGCCAAGCCTCCAACACCTCCAGGGAATGTCAAGGGTATCGTCTGTACACACACACCTTCCAGTCCATACACTCGCACCACCTGTCAAAATTATGAGTGCGTGGGTTATATGAGTATTTTTTCTGCTGTATTATTTTTTTATTTATTTTTTTTGGATTACTGTATATTTGTTTTGTTTGTTTGTTTTTATCTGAGTTCTTATTTGATTTTTTCTGCAGTATTTGTTTCTTGTGTGTGTGTTTTTATTAATGAAACTGCCATGAACATTAAAAAAGAAAAAGAAAAATCCAGAGCAAGATTTATATAGTATGAAAAGAAACTTGACCTTCATTACAATAAACTCACATTATCCGTATCGAGTGTAATGATGACCTGACGTGGGGAGTATATAGTGATGGCAGCAGGGGGAGCCGGGGCTGGGGGCAGGAGGGCCAGGGGGGCGTCAGGCACGTAAGGGTTCCACACACGTACCCTCCCGTCACTGCTGCCCGTCACTAACACGTGCAAACTCCACTCCACAGCAAACACACGTACACCCTGCACCACCCACACCCTTGTTAGAGAGAGAGAGAGAGAGAGAGAGAGAGAGAGAGAGAGAGAGAGAGAGAGAGAGAGAGAGAGAGAGAGAGAGAGAGAGAGAGAGAGAGAGAGAGAGAGAGAGAGAGTGTGTACTGTACATAATATACTCCTCTTCGTTGGAGGAATAAAAAAAATATATAGCCATCATTCTTATTAAGTTAATTTGTATAGCCCAACCAACCACCCAAATACCAACCAACCAGCCAACCAACTGACCCGAGGAACAGCGAAGGTATAAGTCTTGGTGCGATGATTGGGTCCCCAGAGCACCAGACTGGCTCGAGGGTCACCACTACACGAGACGAGGGTGGAGGTGGCTGGGTTGTAGTCGACGCCTCGGACACCAGCACTGTGCATCCCACCTTCACTCACAACGTCCACATCCACACACACGTCCACGCAACGACCGTCAACCTCCTGTCTTCGTTCACACACCTCCTGATGTCAAGAAAATGTAAAATGTGTGTCTTATAAATGGATTGCAACACAGGCAATTCGGATCCCTCTTCGCTCGCCAACAAAACAATTCAACACCATTATCATCAACAAAAATAAGCTACAAGGAGTTGAGATCGAAGGTAGAGAGAGAGAGATGTGGTCATATGAATGACTGAATAAACAAGCTAACAACATTCAAACGAAAATAGACCCACAAGGAGTTGAGATGGAAGGTCGAGAGATGTGGTCACCATGAGACTCTGAAGTAAACAAACCAATGAAATATCATAAACAAAAAGAGGTCAGATCGAGGGTATAGAGAGATGTGGTCATATGAGAGAGTGAAGTAGGTTGTGGTGGTCAAGCAATGGAATGCCAAGGTATAAACACGTGTGACCCAGAGAGCTGTGTTATCTGACAGGTGTGTACGCTAAATCCATGTTATCCTGAGCTTTACTAAAATTACTAAGGATTGTGTTATCTGACGAGACACAAGGGGGTTATCACAGAGAGTTCGTTTTCCAAGCTACATTTACCTTTGTCCAGTGCTATATCAGATAACCTATATAAATATAATCCCGGAGTCTATACACTGGACGTCATTATCTAACCCTCATTCCTTTTTCCACCCCTGGCTCTGGGCCCCTAAACCTCTTGAAAATGGGAAAAGTTGTATTGATGTTGCTAATGACATACTAGAATAACTCTAATATAGACTATATATAGGTATTGGGTTAGGTTAGGCAAGACGCAAGAAGAGATGTTAGGCTTGTTTTGGATATGAAGACGCAATTAAGATTAGGGAGGGTAGGTTACTATCCGTTTCAGCGCCGGACAGACGCTGTTTTTCGCAAATATCTCCTAAACGAATCGTTGTATCAATATAATATTTCAACACACTATCTTTAACACCCGGGCGTAATTTATGGCTGACATACCATATTCCTATATGTGTTATGCGAGGAGTTTACTCGTGAAAAATAGCACAAAGCTAGCCAGTCATATTGACGCATTCGAAGGAAAGTGTGGCCCCCCCAACACCCTCCCAAACCATTCCTAACCACAACTACATCCCCCCTCTTCTCACCCCTCCCTCCTCTTCTCCCCCTAGCTCCTCGCCTCCGTCATCACTCGTGGCCGTCCCTATTTCTTCCATCACTGTATTATATATTAGAATGTTATGTAGATGTATATGTATAGATATGATTATTAACTAAGAGTATGGTGCAGTACAATTCTATAGAGGCAAGACGTATTTCACTTTGATAATTACTGTACAACAGCATGTTTACATACACGTAGTATGTAGAAGGTCCATGTTTGCAATCCTTATGGTCAACCATGCAAGTGAACACGATGTACTGGCATTACCTGTGGTCTGGACCTTCTAGGAAAAGTTATTAGATACTGTGTACCTATTCATTATAAAATGTCAACTTGGTCCAGTTAATATAATGTTATTTTGTTGACTTGTCCCTTTTATATTTATATTATCACCAAATTATATATATATATATATATATATATATATATATATATATATATATATATATATATATATATATATATATATAATAGTGTAGGATTTAATTATGCAAACATGATAAAACAAAATGTATTCACAATCACTGTCAAGGAAAACGTCATCGTCTTCATCATCACTGGCTTTCACGTTTGTACAATGTGGCAAGACGAAGAACAAACTCTGTCCTGCATCCACGGGGGCAAATGGACAACATTGTTGCTAATAGGTGCGCCTCGGCAGTCAATGATTTCTACCCTGTCACTACTTGAGTCATAGCCTCGGACTGGGGGGTACCTCATACCTTAGATAAGTTAGAGAGAGGTGGAGGGGATACGGGAGACTGTGAATATTCAATTAAGGCATAAATTGGTTATTTAAAAAGGTAAAGAACACATGAAGCAACCATGAACGATTATATTTGGTTGCCCAAAACCAAAATTAATCATTTTTCTGGTGGCCTTAGACACGTGGGTTACTATCCGGCTATACGGCCATTAACAACGGGATTAGCTATTGCTTTAATGGTCATTTGACACACCCTGGTTTTCATGTCCACACACAACGGTAACTGTATTAAACAATATTACTAATGAACGATACGTATATACATACTGTCATAAAAAAAATAAAAAATGGAAGGTGGATGGTGTAAATAGGGGGGTGAAGAGTGAAACGGGGAGGGGGATAATGAGATATTCGGGTAGGGAAGGAAGGAATGGTGTGGGGGGATTTCGGGGTGTTGGTGGAGGGGTTACACGAGTACCCCACACTCGTCCGATTCTCTATAACGCCTTAGATATGATGAGTGGATTAGGCTTAATATCACTCAGTAAACTCCTAACATAACACATATAGTAATATGGTATGTCAGCCATAAATTACGCCCGGGTGTTAAAGACAGTGTGCTGAAATATTATATTGATACAACGATTCGTTTAAGAGATATTTACGAAAAACACCGTCTGTCCGGCGCTGAAACGTATAGTAGGTTAGGTTAGGTTCGGCAAGACAAAGGAAGAAGTTATATAGGCCAGATAAAAAGAAAGAGGTGTTAGGTTAGGTTAGGCAAGACACAAGAAGAGGTTAAATGAGGTTAGGATATATAGGATAGGCAAGATAAAAAGAAAGAGGTGTTAGGTTAGATTAGGTTAGGCAAGACACAAGAAGAGGTTAGATGAGTTTAGGTTAGGCTAGGTAAGATAAAAAGAAAGAGGTGTTAAGTTAGGTTAGGTTAGGCAAGACATAAGAAGAGGTTAAATGAGGTTAGGTTAGGTTAGGTAAGATAAAAAGAAAGAGGTGTTAGGTTAGGTTAGGTTAGGCAAGACACAAGAGGAGGTATTAACACAGTACCTGCCACGTGAGAATAGTAAGACCTTCACTGCGAGGACGAGTGAGGAGGCCTGCTGCAGGATGGGGGAACCTCAGTAAGTGAACAGCACCAGAGTCATCACCCAAGGCCACCCACCGACTCCCCTCGTGGCATCTGTTTATATTACACACTTACTAATAATTAAACACCATCCATCACCAAGCAATTATGTATAACCGAGAATTTGTTAACAATATCTGAGAGTTTATTACACACTAACACCATCCATCACCAAGCAATTTGTAGGCCTTACAATCGAGAATCTATTAACAATTTATGAGAGGTCGTTACACACTTTCTAACATCATCCATCACCAAGCAATCATGTATAACCGAGAAAATAGTAACAATCCTTGAGAGTTTGTTGACATTTTTCAGAGACTAACCCAGCGGCGATGCAAGAGGGAAGGGCTGGTAGTGAGGTGACCCTGAGCAGCTCTTGGGGTGAGGTTGATGTCTCCAGGAAGTGTAGGGTCGAGGAGGAAGCCACTACTGCAGCCACGCCCTCCTCAACCCCAGCAACACCCACCACCCACGACCCAACGCCTACCTGCATGTGTGAAATAATAGATGCATAGATTTTGTATACAGTTTAGCTGACAAATTACATCACCCACTTGATAAACTTAACTACATACTATATATATTACATCACCAACTATAGACGAACTTAACTACTAGATCACTGAACTACTACATCACTCACTAGATGAACTTAACTACATAGTAAATTACATCACTCACACGTTGCCCACCAGATGAAATGGAACTGTATACTATATTAATTAAATGGGATGGGATAACGATTCACAGTAAAAAAACTAAACAATAAAACATCCTTAAGTCCTATTAATTTATCAGTGAATATTATGTAAAGATAGACATCATGAGAAACATCCTATGAAATAACTACAGGACATACTTTTGGGTGTATATTGTTATTGTGAGTTAATTAGTTAGTGGTTTTATAAGTAGAGGTATCAGTGCTGACCTTACGTGTAGCAAAGGGTATGTGGTTGTGGTCCTCGTCTGGAGTGGAGTCAAGATGGAGACGTGCATGTTGCTGATCCCTCCACCTGCTGCCTCCACACACACACACACACACACACATCAGGGCGGACAAGGAACACACACACACACACACACACACACACACACCAGGATGGACAAGGAACACAGACACACACACACACACACCAGAATGAACAAGGAACACACACACACACACACACCAGGACAGACAAGAGAAGTAAACTTTTAAAAACTAAACTCATTGCTGTACATCAAACATAAACACATAAATAAAAATAATGTCACCGATTGGTTTGTATTTTGGCACTTTGATATATGAAGTTGGATCTTACTTAATTTCGTATTAAAAAAAAAAAAAAAAAGTTGTTTCTGATGAAGTTTGGGCATTACTCGTCCAGTTTGTCGACAATAGAGATTCCCTTTAAGGACCCTGTGATCGTGTATGAGACTTGGTGGCTTCTGATTCCTCCTGACTGTGCCACGAAACAAGCTCCTTCTATATAGTTGGTGTTTCGTGGCAATAATTGAAGGACTCAATAACCTCCAATATTCTGACTACATCACAGGGTCCCTTAATTAAATGGAGATATGTTATCAGTCATCGTCATTGTTTAATTTTAAGGAGATAGTACAATGTTGGTAAATCTGGAGCAACTAATTCCTGCAAACTATTTCAAACAACAGGTCGTCATTATTAAATTTTCTGTTCATTTGGTCGTGTTTCCTGGCATACATTGGAGGAATCAAGGTGCTCCAATGTAAGTACCCAAAGTGTATGACCCCAAGAATTAACCACGGGACATCAAAAGCAGAGGGCCCCAAGTTGAAGTGTGTACAGTTGCGGACACATGTAACAGACACACTTCAAACTGGGCCACTCATTGAGCATTGGTTAGAATGAGACGTTGTTTACAGAGGAGCGTCCTATTTAATGCTCAATGAGGGGCCCCGTTTTAGGAGTGTCTTGTTTTATGTGTCTGCAACTGTACAGCCACAATCAAATATCCACCGACACTTTCCTTCCATCGTAGTAAATATCTTGGTAATAAAGATGATTTTGCAGCACCTCATAATAATAATGGAGGGGGTTGAGTTGACGTAAGGTGTTGCATGATTATATTTTGATATGATACTGATTTATTTGCACGATGGAAGGAAAATGTCGGTGGTTATTTAATTGTGGCTGTACACACATACATATATACATAATACATACGTGGGGTTCATCTTGGTGAGGGCGCCCCTTGCTCCTACCACCACTAGACGCCTCTTACACACCACCACACCAGCCACACCCTCACGCTAAAACACACACCACTACAATTAAGGAAAGAGTACAGTGTTGGGAAATCTGGAGCAACTGATTCCTCTAAACTATTCCAAGCAACAGACCACCATTATTTTTGTTCATTTGATCCCGTTTCCTGACATACTCCGGAGAATTCAAGGAGCTCCAATGTACCAAAACTATACTCTCCCCTTAACCAACACACTGCAGTAACCATCCTTTGATCCAGCGAGATGAAAATGTATTAATGTATATATATATGCTTTGAGATGATGATGATGATGATGATGATGATGATTATAATATTACTGATGACTGTCCATGTTGTGTTGATAATATGAATGATGACTGACCTAGTGCTAGTTATTATTATTATTATTATTACAGTTATTACTTATTATTATTTTTATTAGTAGTAATAGTATTGTTATTATTATTATTATTATTATTATTATTATTATTATTATTATTATTATTATTATTATTATTATCATTATTATTATTATTTCTATGATAATATTAATGATAACTAATCTTGCTATGATAATATAACTGATAAGACTGACCTTGTTGTGAGTGAGGAGTCGATATGTTGGTGTTGTGTTGAATAGAGTGTAGTGTGTATGTGTTGGTTGACTCACTCCAGCAACACCAGCAGCCAGATAACACACTAACCCACCCCAACCCAAGCATGGACCACCACCACCACCACCACCACTGTAATACATATATACAGTACATACAGATATATACATACATACATATACACACTAACCCACCCCAACCCAAGTATGGACCACTACCACCACCACCACCACTGTAATACATATATACAGTACATACAGATATATACATACATACATATACACACTAACCCACCCCAACCCAAGCATGGACCACTACCACCACCACCACCACCACCACCACTGTAATACATATATACAGTACATACATATATATACATACTTATACATATACACACTAACCCATCCCAACCCAAGCATGGACCACTACCACCACCACCACCACCACCACTGTAATACATATATACAGTACATACATATATATACATACATACATATACACACTAACCCACCTCAACCCAAGTATGGACCACCACCACCACCACCACCACTGCCACCTATGTAATATATATATACTGTACATACATATATATACATACATACACACATGCAAACATATATATTCCCACATACATACACACATTATACACGCACATACACACACACACACATACATATATATATAAATAGGCCTACACACACACACACACATCCAAACATATATATATATTCGCACACACATACACAAATGCACACACACTTATACACATACAGTACAAATACACACACAAACACACACACACACACCATTGTCAACACCATGGATATTCTTGCATACGATGGCGATACGATGACCTCATAGACACACACACACACACACACACACACACACACACACACACACACACACACACACTACACAGTCATCGTACCTGTACAACACACCATCGTAAACACCACCAGCCTTCTTTGCATACGATCCTATATAAACGTAAGAGAATCTGACGTATGTGTACAGTTGTGGACAATAATAATCATCCACATTAAGGGGAGGGAGGTTTGTGTAAAGGTTGGACAGCCTCCCTCTATTCATTAGCTGAGAAACTTTCCAATAAATAAGTTAAACAGCATTTTCGAAGTTACTACAAGCATGCAACTATATATACCGACTCACTCTTCAAAGCACACACACACACACACACACACACAGGAATAAGTACCATCTTTTAATTTACTACAACCAGCTCCTCACTCTTCAACACACACACACACACACACACACACACAGGAATAAGTACCATCTTTTAATTTACTACAACCAGCTCCTCACTCTTCAACACACACACACACACACACACACACACACACACACACACACACACAGGAATAAGTACCATATTTTCATTTACCACAACCAGCTACTCACTCTTAAAAAAAAAAAAAAAAAACACACACACACACACAGGAATAAGTACCATCTTTTAATTTACTACAAACAGCTACTCACTCTTCAACACACACACACACACACACACACAGGAATAAGTATCATCTTACTCACTCTCCAACACACACACACACACACACACACAGGAATAAGTACCATCTTACTCACTCTCCAACACACACACACACACACACACACACAGGAATAAGTACCATCTTACCCACTCTGCAACACACACACACAAACACACATAAATAAGTACCATCTTCTAATTTACTACAAGCAGCTACTCACTCACTCTTCAAAACAATAACATCATAAGAGAACATGAAAACATTAGTCAGTCTGAGATATTCACATGTGTATTTAAACTCATGGCAGCGACTGTATGTATATAATTATGTACCCGAGACTACTGGTGGTGCTGGTGGAGCTGATGTTACTACTGCCGCTTCCTGCTGGTGTAAGGGACGTGGAGGAGGCTGGGCAAGGTGACGATGCTACAGCCGCGTCGAAGATGGCACCACTTACACCCTCATACCTCTCACTCCCTGTACACAAACATCAACACCAGTTCAAGTTCTGCCTTAAAAACGATTATGAAGGCACAGATGGTCCCTCTCACTAACTTCCTATACATACAAATAAAACCAGTTCAACTTCTGTCTTTAAAACGATTATTAATTAAGACAAGGATGGTCCCTCTCACTCCCTACAAATAATTTATATCAGTTCAAGTTCTGCCTCAACAATGATTAACAAGTCACGGTTGGACCCTCTCACTCCCTGTATACAAATGACATCAGTTCAGTTCGGCCTCAAAAAAGACTAATAAGGCACGTATGACTGGACCAAGTTCCGTGTATACTACGTGAACTGTACCATATGCAGCAAAGGTTGTGTCGTTTACCTTGCATGGCGGTTCAATGTACTGGAGGTGGGATAGGATAGGAAGGACAGGACAGGACAGGACAGGACAAGACAAGGCAGGCAAGGGCAGAGCAGGACAGGACAAGGCAAGGAAGGGCAGGAGAGGATAGGACAGGACAAGGCAGGGCAGGGCAAGACAGGACAGAGAAGGGCAGGGAAGGGTATGGTTGAACAATGGAGAGTAGGACAGGACAAGGCAGGGAAGGGCAGGAGAGGACAGGACAAGGCAGGGCAGGGCAAGACAGGACAGGGAAGGGCAGAGTTGAACAATGGAGAGTAGGACAGGGCAAGGCTGTATACACATCAAGGTAGCAAAGGGTAAGGAAGGAAAGAGTATGGATAGAACAAGGCAGAGCAGGACACAAGGTAACATCAAGGTATAAGGAAGGAAAGAGGATGCAGGGTAAGTCAGGCGAGAGTACAGAATATAGGGAAATACAAATCAGTGTATTATCAAAGGTAGGGTATAAGGTTAAGGGGGTAATTCACTTTTGATACATTGCAGTGACTTGATTCCTCCAAAGTATGCCAGGAAACAGAAGCAGAAGAGCAAAAATAATGGTGTTCTGTTGCTTGGAATAGTTGGGAGGATTCATGCAGTTACTCCAGATTTACAAACACAAAATTTCCCCCATAATGTACTACTGCAGAGGAGGACAACAATAATTAATAAGAGATACAACAACAGCTAGTAGTACTCACCCAACAAGGAAATAACAGCATCCACAAACTGCACCCTGGATAGTAGTCGAGTGGTGCCTTCATCCCCAGACGTCCACTCCCTCACAGACAGACACACACACACACATCAACCAATAGTAGCCTAACGTCAGTAAATACATCACAGTCCATCTACTCTTTCTTCATCAATACATAAATAATGGAGTTTTACGACCCATACGAGTATCTACACATATTAATTTGAAGTCCTAAAGGTTTATAATTGGTGTTGGTCATTATGTACTGGTGTGAATGAGTGACTAGGAATATGATAATATGTGTTGGTTGGTCTTGGTCAGAGAGAGAGAGAGAGAGAGAGAGAGAGGGGGGGGGGACTGTATGACAGCCTGGCCAGGAGAGAGAGAGAGAGAGAGAGAGGGCCATGGTATGACTGACCTGGGTGGTGGAGAGAAGTGGTGATGGAGGGCCAGGAGGTGACTGGGAGTGAGGGCAGTCCACAACTCCGCCTCGCTGGCAGCTCTAAATAAGAAATGTATATATATATATATATAGATAATTAAACTGTTTGCATCCAGGTATTGGCGTATATTTATTCAATTAAGAACATATGTAAATGGAGAAATGGTACTGATTTTGAGTTTCTAAGTCCATTATTAATTAAACACAGACCCACATGCAGCCTCCAGTTTCTAATGTCAACAACGGTATAATAAGATGTGAAGGATAACATTATCTACTAAGCTGCTACTTCAATTCTATGTCAAACTTTCCGACGCCTGGGAAAACATTGGCTTGGTGGTCGTCAGCGATGGACCGAATGTGATATGTAGTGGTGGATACAGGTATTTATTTTTGTTGTTTTAAGGACTCTGTGATCGTGTATGAAAATTGGAGGCTTCTGATTTCTCCTGACCATGTCAAGAAACAAAGTCCTTCCATACAGGTGGTGGTCCGCGGCATTATTTGAAGGACTCATTTATCTTCAATTTTCTGACTACTGTACATCACAGAGTCCCTTATAAGGATAACCGCACATCGATTCATATCAAACGTGGAGTATTGACAGTCCATGAGAACATTATATCCAATTTGTCTTTATTATCATTATTATTATTGTTGTTGTTGTTATTATTATAATTATTATTATTATTATTATTCTGGCGTAGGAAAGTGGCGTCCCCATCACTCACCATTCTTGCAATGGTGCAGTCAGCCTCATATCCCTTACCATACAGGTGTGGGGGGGGGGAGTGAGGGATGAGGACCTCACTCTCTAACAATGACCCCACTAAAGGTTCATATAGCCTCGGAACTGGACCCTTTGCTGTCTTGGGTCCTACACTGGCACTAGAGCCTTCCTACCCCTCAAAAAATAGGAAGTGGGGTATTGATGATGATGATCATCATCATCATCATTATTTTTTAAATTAATCAGAAATAAGAAAACTTTCCAATTTGTTGTTATTATTATTATTATTATTATTATTATTATTATTATTATTATTATTATAATTAATCAGGATTGACCTATGGAAGGGTGAACACAGTCATGCTGGTGGTGGTGAGGAGGTTGTGTGGTGGTAGTAGTAGTAGTGGTGGTGTGGTGGTAGTAGTGGTGGTGGTAGTGTAGTGGTAGTAGTGGTGGCGGTGTTAGTGGTTATAGTGTGATGGTGGAGAGATGGTAGTGATTGTGTTGATGCGGGTAGGGTTAGTGGTTGTTGTATTTGTAGAGCTGGTAGTATTAGTGGCTGTGATAGGTGTTAGTGGTTGTGGTAGGTGGTAGTGTTAGTGGTTGTGGTAGGTGGTAGTGCTAGTGGTTGTGGTAGGTGGTAGTGGTTGTGGTAGATGGTAGTGTTAGTCGTTGTGGTAGGTGGTAGTGTTAGTGGTTGTGGTAGGTGGTAGTGTTAGTGGTTGTGGTAGGTGGTAGTGTTAGTGGTTGTGGTAGGTGGTAGTGGTTGTGGCTTTGGTAGATGGTAGTGTTAGTCGTTGTGGTAGGTGATAATATTAGTGGGTTTACCTCTCTAGGTGGTGGTCGGCATGGCTGGTATCCGACACACTACTACTGGCTCGACTTAGATGTATCCTTGGTGCTGGACCTGCCATACTCTACACCTCGTCTGGCTCTTGTACAAATACTGCCTGTGGGTGTGTCTGTAATATATATATATATATATATATATATATATATATATATATATAATCTTGACGTGACTATAGGTTCACGCAGAATGCTTACAATTGTATTACAGTACATTGTGTGAAGGGATGCTTGTTTGACGTTCACTGTAGCCTACATGTCACACTACAGACTCTTCAAGATCCTTTCAGCTTACCTTACGCGTCCCTCCGTTGCCTTGACAACGGCCACATGTTCATTCTCTCCCAAGCAGTACAAGCTTTTGTAGCGTCCTTGTGTTGTCATGACGACCAGGGACAGCTAAAGGGAGGAAAGAAATGGACTATCTTTTCAGGCAACTATATCACTCTACAGGGTTACCAATCTAAGAGACTGACATTTTCATCAACTTTTTACTCTTTCCGTGTGACAAGGAAACCCCCAAGACCAACAAATGTATATATTGGTCCTTGGACAGCTACCAGTGATCTATATGTCGCTAGGGTCGGGTCGTATAATTCGTGAACTTTAACTGGATATATGCCATAGGAGAAATTAACTTCCGAATTAACTTCCCGGTACACCAGATGTAAGACGAGATGTAAACAGCCAATCGCCTCCTCCCTCATGCAAGAGTTAGTTTATTGTTGATTAAAAAAAAAAAAAAAAAAAAAAATACAACAAAGGAGGAGGTCGGTTCCTGCCGGCCGATTTTCGCTCCACACACACTCAATTTTGCCTGAACGAGCCATCCTATGCAGGCTGGTGTGTGCGTGCACGTATGGCCGCCTTTAAGAGCAACAGAAGCTGTTCCTTCTTACCTAATTAGCTACAGATTTCAATTAAACTCGAGCTGGATTTGAAATGAAGGTTATGGTACTTAACGGATTAACCAGTGTTGATGAAGTCCATATCATCATTAAGATAAGGAGTAGAAGCATGACTTTAAGGAGGCGTACAGTGTTGGTAAATCTGGAGCAACTGATTCCTCTAAACTATTCCAAGCAACATGCCACTACTATTATTGTCAATCTGGTCCTGTTTCCTGGCATACTTGGGAGGAATCAAGGTGCTCTAATACTGTGAAATACACCAAAAGTATACTCTCCTCTAAAGAGAAAGATACCTCACATTTCTCACCTGTAATTAAAGATATTCCAGCAGCTGGCATACATTACGTCACACTTCAACCTTAGTCCAACATGGGTCAAAGTCCAACAGTACTCACAGCCCCTTCTCCCTTTCTAGGTACAGTCACAATCAAATGTCCTACAACACTTTCTTTCCATCGTTCAAATAAATCAGTATTATATCTAAATAGCCTATAATCATACAACACCTTATTATGTCAGCACAACCCCCACAATTATTATTATAAGGTGCTGCAAAATCATACATGTGTTGTTCTTTATTACCAAGATATTTACTACGATGTAAGGAAAGTGTTGCTGGATATTTGATTGTGGCTATACGTAGGATATTATTAACGTCTCTTTTTATTTTACCTTTCCAGCCTTATGAGGGCCTGCGTGGTATGTACAAAATCCTTCGGTGTTTTTTTTTTTTTTTTTTTTAGTTCGTACACGTTTAGTTTTAGGTCTTGTTGTAGAATGAGAGAGAAGACCATATAGAGAGGTGGGACAACATGCACGAAGGAAATAAAAGAAAATGAGGGACAGTTGAAGGATTGAAAAGGAGTATGTGGGGCCGAAAGGACGCCCAAAAAACCCTTAAACTACTGCCCAGATCACCTCAGGCAATACCCACTACACGGGATTATATGGAGAGAATGGGAGGGGAGGGTTAGGTGATGCCAGGTAAGGGTGCGTGGGTGAACCAGCCCGGGTATAAAGAGCGCCACACCTGAATCACTACACCATTTTCGTACAAGTCATGTTAAAGTCTGGGGTCACTATCGTTGTGTTCGCTGCCGCAGTTGTTGTTGCAGGTGTGAATACTTAAAATTACTTCCCTTTTCTTTCTATGTGTGTATTTATAATATTCATTGTATCATGTTATATCTATGAGTTTAGTTTGACCTCCCCAGTGTGAAGAATTAAGAATCACGGCCATAAACTCATCACAGGATTATTTCTAAACTAAAACGGAAAGTTGTTACAGAAAATGAACACAGCTTTTGTTGACAACCATTTACTATTCGATCTGCAAACTTTTATTATGAAACAAGAACGAAACAATGTCAATATTCCTCTTCAAATGGTGTACACTCGCGGTCAGAAATTGTGTCCCGATCCCCTGGCAAAATGAATCGCAAACAGCCTAGCTTTGAAGGTTCGAACTGTGCGTCTCCCTACAACACACAGTAGTTCGAATCATCAAAGCTCGGCTCGTTGCAATTCATCTTGCCAAGGGATCAGGACACAATTTCTGACCGTGAGTGTACATTATTTCAGCACACATTCTTTCTCGCCCTACTATTGTACACTACTCCGGTCCTGTCTCATCACTTTCCTGTCCCACAACACAGTTCCTTCCTTGTCATTCAGCATAGCCTATTCACCAGTAACAGTCCTACCATCATTCAAGAGCAAAGTTCAGTAGCGCATGCAGAATCCCTTCATCAAATGAGCAAAATATCAGCAGTGTGAATTAACATTGATTGGGAGATGGAAACATTAACTTAACTGGTCATAACATTATGTCTTCAAATGAAATACTACAATGCATGAGATATGATTCGCTTTCATGCTTAGGATTATAAAACTGCCGACTTAAATGAGGTCTTTTTCATCTCGACCCTCTACTATTCAACAACAGCGACACCACCACCCCACATCAAAGCTCACCAGTGCATGCAGAAATCCCACATCAATGAAAGCAAAGTTGTTGGTGGAGAGGTTGTGACTCGTGGGGAAACGCCTTACATGATCAGCCTCCAAGACAACCGGTGGGGTGGTGAGAGACATTACTGTGGTGGGTCCATCTATAACTCCCACACCATCATCACGGCAGCTCACTGTGTTGTGGCGTTTAATACAGACATCCTTCAGGTGGGAGTTACCGTCAAGTCTTGGTTCTTACATCATATAATTATTAATCTTTAGGGTAGCCAAGAAATAAATAACATGTACTGTACAGTTGCCGACAAAAGGACAAGCAGCTCAAACATGGTGGTAGGATGCCTTTCGCATTTGGTAACACTGTCGCTCATCTATAGATCTTTTTCATGGGGTTTATTCGTCTGGTAGGCTAGATCGAAACCTGAGCCTGGGGATTTTGTTGGCACAAGATTGCTCAAAGATTTATTGGCGATTTGTTGCCATATTAGGTTTGCATCTTAGTATGAAAATAAATAATTTAAGGTGACAATAATGTCATGATTATGATATACTGCAGGGAGAGAAGCGTAAGACCACAAATACATCATATATATTTTTATCATATTTCTGTTTACGTTGTGAAACGTGCCATTCAGAGGTGAAATCGTGTTGCACATTGTTATTTAACTAATATAAGGTGAAACTAGCACCAAAGCATGGTTATGTAGCAGTATGATGAGAAAATATGTTCGAGAAGCTGGCCATTGAGCTAGAAAAAGAAGCTTAGATGGAAAACTTGCGATCAAATGGAATTTAATGGGATTTGATTTGTTCATGAACCCGTGAAACAAATGTGGTTTATGACTTTGCAGATAAAATGGCAATGCCATTGTTTTTATCTCGACAAATCTCCAAATTCGTTTCGATCCGCCAGACGAATAACCCCAATGATAAAAATTCATAATATGAACGACAGTGTTGCCAAGTGCAAAAGGCTTACTACCCCCATATTTCTGAGCTCTTGTCCTCGATCCATTCGTCGGCAACTGTACATGAGTGAAATCCTAATAACTATCTGTATACTATACATTAACAGGTTGTAGCTGGTGAATATGATCGGAGTGTGATAGAGGGTAGTGAGCAGAAGGTGGGTGTGTCACAGGCCATTGTGCACCCTAACTACGATTCATCGACCTATGAAAATGACATTGCCTTGCTGAAGCTGAAGCACGACCTCACATTCAATGAATATGTCCAGCCCATACAGATGCCAGCAAAAAATACCGTGGTGTCTGGAATGTGCATGGTGGCAGGATGGGGTGCCAATGTTGAATTAGGTGATCCAGTAAACATCCCTCGAAAGATCTATGTGCCAGTTTGGCCAGATGATCAGTGTCAAGGTGTTTACAGTGTGGAGGAGATTCATGAAACAATGGTGTGTGCTGGATATGAGGAAGGAGGCAAGGACTCATGTCACACTGACTCTGGAGGGCCCCTTACTTGTTATAATGACGGCGGTTCCTTCTTGGGTGGTGTCGTGTCGTGGGGTTATGGATGTGCCAGAGCAAACTGCCCAGGTGTTTACACAGAAATTGCCTACTTCCTACAATGGATCCTTACATCTGACACTTAGTATACTAATTTATTAAAAATAATTCTAAACTTCTGTATGTGGTGAAATACTGTATATTATTTTTCTATATATAATTACTATACCTCCTACACCAATGCCCAAAAGAAAAGAACTTTATCTTCATTCACTTTAATTTACCAACATTCCATTTACTATCATTATATAGTCAGTGCTTATTGAAATGTCTTTAGATCTATAAGATTTATTAGATTTATAAAGGTTCATTATATACTGCATACTGCACTTGCTCTAGCAGTAAGTTACCAGTACAAAATAGTAATAACTTTAAATTTTAAAATTTAAAATGTTTTCTACACTATCTCAAGCTCCTTTATTCATCTTATTACTTCATTTTGTTTTATTAATTATCCAATGATTGTGAAGAAAATAATTATCCTTTCATTACCTCTGATTAAAGACTTGCACAAAATTAAACATATAAGGAAATGAGTATCCCTGGCAATAACTTCAATAAGTTGGTTCTAGAAACAAATGTACACATTTCTCAGTTTTTTTATTATGAAGCAATATGCATTAAACACGAGAGATCCTTGTGACGAGGTGTAGGCTGTGTTACTTGGAGGTTAGTGCTGCAACAACACAATCTAAAATAAAAACCATGAATATATTATGAATTTCTGAAAAAATATATTGCTTAACTCTATCATTATTTTCTAATATCTGTCAACCACTGGTATAATATTGAGTAAACAGAAGCAGCATTACACTATAATTTAAATATTAATATTTAAATGAGTCAAACTATTTCTCTTGGGTTCTATTTAGCCTATTTCCTTTTCTCCAAAATGGATCTCTATGGTAAAGGCCCAAAGGTATTTAAAATCCATAATATAAAACACTTGTTAAACGCTAATGCCTAAATGGCTTGTATTTTATAATTTCCTTTATTGAATCCTTACAGAATACAATATATTGAACATTTAACCTTCCCAGTCTTCAATTATGCTAATGAAATTCACACCATCATCATCCATCACATACAAAAAAACTCCATAAATGAGCAAAAAAAGAACATGTTACCTGGTACAAGATTTGTTGATAACTAAGGCGAAATTACTTGAGCTGTGACAACCCAGCTCTCATTATCTCATCAACGATCAGCAGGTTACGAGCAATGACAGAGCTGTAATACGAGATGTAATTAGAATATAGCAATGAGAGTATGTAGCTTTTAATTAACAATTTCTCAAAAATATATGTACACTGAACACAAAATATTGCAAAGTATACTGTACAGAAAATACAACACAATAACATTATCAAATTACATATAAGAAATATATAGACGAAGACCCTTTCTATTTTCAGTAATTTCATATTCGGCTGTCAATGGTTATAAAACTATTTGACAGTCAACCAAGGCCACCTTTATTAACAGATGCTAAACTTAACCTAAAAGCATGCACTGAAGAGATCTTTTTAAGGAGAGATTCTTTTGCTGGTGAAATTGAAGGTCTCTAATTCCTCCAAACTATGCCACGAAACAGATCCCTATTAGTAACATTGAGGGCATTCGTTTTCTGGTATAGTTCGGAGGAATCAGAAGCTTTCCAATTTATCAACATATCACATTTAGAGAGACTAATGTCAATGATTATCAACTGATATCAGCAGCTGGAATACACTAAGTTACACCACTCACCAGGCATCCAACATGTGCCTCTTGACACAATAATTATCAAATATACCAGCATCAACTGGATTGAGAGCCTCCCCGGTACTGATGTCCAGACCCACTGGTACTCCTGCATTGTTCTTTAATTCCTCACGAAGCTTCACCAGACTATCCAAAGGATCATAGCCACTATTACTTGCTAAAAATAGAGAGAAAGAGAAAGATAAAAAAGGATTTGTGTCATATACATACACGAATAAAATTGGACATCTTGATGTAGTTATTAAGGCAAAGTATTTTTGTTTTGTTTTTCCCCAGTGTTACATATCTTCCATCATCTCAACTCATTCTTTAGCCTTGTTTACCATCACTAATTCCATCACTTAACTTCAGGCCACTACAGCTTACCTAATGTTTTGGGGATGACAAGAAGAGCATCAGCAAAGGCTCGGACACCATACCGAGCCCGACCCTTCACCTCACTCTCGAACTTCATGAGGGTATCATAGGCAGCCATCTAAAAATTACATAAACAAAACTAAACATCATCATACCAAAAGAAAACAAATATATACTGAAAATATAAATTAATAGCTTAATTTAATACAATAAAAATAAAGTGGGGTGCATTTACTACAGGTTTTGTTTATTTATGCAAGTTTGCGTGTAAGAGAAATCTCAGAAATAAATTTGGAACTTGCATAACTCACCACATGTTATGCCATCATTTCAACATTAAAAAATGCACATTAACATTATCCAACAAAATCCTACAATAGTGGCAGCAATACTCTACCATCACATGAATATTTTTGCCGGTAAAGATTCATTAAATAAACTCGCAAACAAAATATTTCTTAGAATATACATTAGACAATAGAAAACCCCTTGGTCATCCAAAGCTTAAGACTTATGTGGAACAGGTATAATGTAGCTACTAACCTCAAAGGCACCAGCCCCAGGGACAAGGGCAGCATCATCAATGGCATTCTTGATAGCTCTGAGGCCATCCCTGATAGCATCCTTGGTCTGGGTCAGGGTGTGTTTGTAGGGGCCCTTGATCAAAATGGTCACACTATGGGGCTTTTTGGTTTCTTCTACAAATGTATACTTTGTTTCACCCTGTATTCAGAAAAATGGAAGAAATTAATAAAATAATAATGCATCTGAAAAGAATTTCTAAAAGTGTAGGACTAGTCGATCTATATTTTCTACCAATACCAAATAGGTATTTTGAGATTCATAGTTTCATACAGACACAAATATTTTCTAATAAGAATGAACTCACCAGAATATGTTCATATACACTGCCAGCATATCCAAGACAATCTTCATCGAGGTCGTCAAAACTATTCATTGCCATGCCACCACAAGCCAAGGCAAGACGCTCCATATTGCGCCGTTTGGCCCGCCTCAGTCCCATAATACCTTCCTTGGCCAGCATATCCAATGACATGGGGTCAATGCCCTTCTGGTTGATCACAACAAACATATTGTTGTTACCATCACAAACCTTCTTCTTTAGTTCAATGACTTTTCGTACCCTGAAATGTAAGTAGTGTTAATAATCAATGTTAAAAGCTAAGAGCACAGATGCAACAAATATAAATCTTTTAACACTTTAATAAGAGACACTAGAAATTGACCTGCTTAGTCAATGCACTGAAGAGTCTACCAGCTAGTTGTTCTCAGCATGACTGTACCATCAGGAGCAACAGTTTCTACAGCCTTTAGCAAGAGGGAAGATGAAGTCATGGCTGGAAAAAGGCAAGGCAAAATAACTTTACCTCCCACCAGAAATGTCCAAAGTGGAAGGAGGAGGAGAAGTCAACAAGTTGGTTGTGAGCCAAAAGCTTTATTTGTGGGAGACTTTGCTGTAAGTAGGGAGAACCCCTTCAACTGAGATGAACCAACCAGCACCCAAAACAACAACCACAGACAACATCAGCCATTCCAAAACAAGAGATGCCAATACCAGACAACCCAAAACTGGAAGGTAAAACTAGACAAAGCATTACTCATCCTAGAAGCATATAGAGAAGGCAAGGCAACACCCAGAGAACATTTTTTTAATAAAATAATAATAAACTGAGACGGGAAAAGTAATGACAACTGTAAATAATAAAAAAGTTCATTACTTCAGAGGTTCATTCTCTCAACAGAATTTCACCACCTCTAATCTAACCCCAGCAAGATGCACTATGGGTCCACTGTAACTGTATTTATAACTACACCCCAGTATTATACCTACTCACCTGTTTTCAATGAACTCCCTCTCAGCAACAACCAACTTGTCCCTATCCTCTGCAGACTTGTAAAAGAATCCTGAGGTGACTTCGGTCTTCTCGTATTCCATGGAGACATTACAGGTGAGGATATAGGCATTGGTGGCCCTCTTAGGCATGTCTGGGTGTCGTCCACCGTGGTCCAGCACCAGACCCTTCACTAGCTGAGTGTCCAGCTCTGTCTTGTGCTGCAATCAAGGCATTGTAAATTACTCACTTAACATACACTCTCTGAGGGCATTGTGGGAAAGCCCTGTTCAGGCCATGACCTTCCTCAGGAGCTCGGGGCTGCTCGGCCAGACAGCTTGAGGAACTTCAACAACAACAACAATAACAACAACTCACTTAACTCATACTTTCTATGCTGTCAATACTAATTAATAAGCAACAATATTTCTTCATTTTAGGAGGATATGAATAAGTTACAGAAATATATGAAAAGTATAGATGAGTCATGCCTACTTAAAGGGTTTGATACAGTTGCTGTCATAAGATCTGGCTACACTCCTAGTCTCAGCACTCAGGTACTATACTTAATTGCCTGACATGAATATTTAAGAACTCATAAAAATTTTTGGTCTCAACTCAAGTCTATTAGTATCAATGGTTTTAGAAAGGCCACAGTGAAAATGAAGCTAAAATAAGAGGCCTGACTGTTCACATATAAATATGACTGCACTATCAATAAAAATACTGTACATTTTAATTTATATCATCTATCTTACCCCAATGGTAAAATACTGTACTAACCTGCATATCCATTATTTCAACCATATGTAGATCAAGTGGCATCTGGTCTTCCTTGATGGCTAGCACAGCATCCACACAAACTTCAGTGAGCTTATCTGCCAGCTCAGAATGGACCTTAGTCCTTAGGGCTGTGCGTGCCACCTGGCATAGACGCTCACGACTCATTTCTTCACTGATTTTTACTTCATCGAGTACTTCTTGTGCCTTGGCCTATGAATAATTGGTACCCATATATTAGTTATATAACTGTGAGTGAAAAAAAAAAGAATGAATAGAAATACAATGCAGTGATGAGAACTTCAACATAACAATGTTTCACCCTGTTAGAAAAAATTCCAATCACAGTGGTGCGTCTTTCATCACTCAGTGATGCTTACCTTTGCCAGATCAAATCCTTCAGCAATGAGCCTTGGATGTAGGCCATCCTGAATTTGTATCTCTGCTTGCTTCAGCATTTCACCAATGAGAAGGACAGTGGAAGTTGTGCCATCACCAATCACATCATCCTGAGCAGTGCAGGCCTTGGCAATCATACTAGCAGTTGGATGTTGAATTTGCTGCAAAAGATAACAAATAGAAAATTATTATGAGCAAAGTGCATTTTGCAGTGTAATTTACAAATTATCAATAAATCTATCCACCCCACATCCTCCTTGTAATGCTACAATATAGGAGTGGCAACAATAGAAGCCAAAAAGTAAATAGGTATGTAAATACTCTAATATTAAAAAAAAAAAAAAAAAAAAAAAAAAAATATGCTTTTTGGGAGTTCTGCTGAAATAATTTTCTATGCTAGAGTACGTCCCAGGAGTAGTGAGGGCATAAAGTTCAGGTCTACGATTTTTCTTGTGATAAATAAAATAATCCAGCATTAGCTTCAATAATGTAAGGGATATGTATTAAATGAGCAGGAAACCCTTAAACATTTAGGGACCAAGATCATCTTTGCAACAATTGATATCAGTCAGATATTTAGTCAAAGTAAAGTTACTTAAACAAAGTCGCTGTTGGCTTTACTAGACTCTCAGCTAAACCGTACCAAGTATGTACCCAATCAACATGATTTACTGTGGCTTTATTGTATGTTAGAAATCTATCCCCATACTCACCATCTCATGAAGTAAAATGTTGCCATCCTTTGTGATTTTGATGTCACCAGCACCAGACACTAACCTGGAAATGAAATATGTATGTTAGTTCTTGTAAAATAGGATATATTCTGAACATGTGTTTTACTCTGTTAACAAATGCTGGCTATTTCTAACCATAATTTTGATGGGAATATGCTTACTGTATTCAGGGTTTACAAGCACCTACTTTGTCTCATAATTGAAAAGTCTTAGTAGTGCCACTGCCTGAGCACCATTGAAAAAGTCAAACAATTCAAATCATTACCGATCACATGATTAGGGCCTAACCCCTTCAGTATCAGGGGTGTCGGGAAAATTCCAACCATTCGTCACCTGATGGCGCATATTGCGTTGGAAAAAATCCAACCGCTCGTTACCCGATGACATGTATTATATTCAGAAAGAACATACATTCCTCTACAAAAAAGAGTGCAATATATGAATAAATAAGGTCGGGAGAGTAAATGGAATACATCTATTTTTCTCCAGCGGTGAGCGAGGGAGAGCGGATTGGGAGAAGATGAGAGATCCCGGCTCACTCAGCACACTAACAGTTGCGGACGCGATATGCTTCATTAGGTACTAAAAGAGTTAACGCCACAAACCAAGTTCAGTGACTGGTTATAACTCTGCAGGCATTAGCTCCCTACTTCACATATTTTACTTTATACTTATTAAGTAATAAGAGACAGAGGTACAGGTAGTTACTTTTTGTGGTCTGAAGACAGAGAGATAGACCTAGGTAAACATGGCTGAGAATGATGAGGAGAGAAGCAGGAGAGGAATGTTGGGATAGTTTAGAGGAATTGGCACAGGATAAGTTTTAGTGGCGTGAATTGATCAAGGGACTACGCATCTCCTTGGGTGTTAACTTACCATACAGGAACCGATTGTTTGACCGATTGTCTGACGAACCAACCTAACCTGGGCGTTGGAATGGCTACTTTTGGGACCTAATTTTATTAAGTGTCGTTTGGGACCTAAGATAGTTTGTTGCAATATTATAAGTAACCTCACTTATACCCAAAAGACATTCAGAGGCATTAAGATTGGGTAACACGAGGGTCTGCCTAAACCCAGTCCAATAACACTGTCTGTATAACAAAACTAACAATAAGAATACAGAGCAAGACCACTCTATGTTACTTAAATATATATAACTGAAAGAGTTATTAAATGAACTAACGTATATCCTGTGTTAACTTTATTTCTCTAATCCACTTGCAGCTCTCCTAAATAATTATCTGAAATCATTGGTGAATACGATCAATAACAAGTATACTCCCAAAGTGTGTGGTAACCGCACCCACAATACAATACACCTTATTTACAACACAATTAATATCAGATACGTAACAACAATTCAATAAGTAGGTGACAGGTTACAAAGGTGGACAAGCATCAATATCAAGAGAACCATTACTTATTATTTCCCATTTATGTGTTAAAATATGTAATGATATATAGGGTTAGGGAGGGCGGTATGAATCACCCTAAAAGGAGTACCAAAGACACGTGCCATTAATACTTACATTTTCATGGTGCCTTTGGGTCCCAGGTTAGTTCTGAGTACATCTTGGATACCTCTCGCACCGGAAATATTAATGGAGAGAGCCTGGGCAGCCCTAGCCACCTCAGCTTTAGGGTTTAAGGTTTTAATAGCAGCCATGCCTTACACTGTCTGTCTTTCCACCGTCTCTGTAAGCAAATTGCCGGGTTCCAATAATGTCAGACACCCTTTGTACACCCCCACGAGGGAACATATTAAACAACCTATTAAATTCATGTTGTGCTAGTTTAAATATTTTATTTGTGTATCACGTTAACTGGTGCAATTAAAAATGATCATATTGTCCATCTGATTTAAATAGACAAACAACAATTATAATGTTTAGAAGAGTTTGTTGGTTAGAAATAAATATAGATGACAACAAACATTTCTCGGACCTTCTAGATTTTACATATTTTTAACTTTCATTATTACAAAACCTCAACGTGTATATATTTGGAGATACATTTGGTACGTTGGAGTACATTGATTCCTCCAAAATATGTCAGGAAACAGGACCAAATAAGCAACAACAACAAAAAAATGGTGCCCTGTTGCTTGGACTATAATAATGTCACTATATAGTTTGGAGGAAACATTTGCTCCGTCAACCATATCCTACCTCCTTTGAGTCCTTTATCTTAACAATAAGAAAACACGGTAAATATTGAAAGAATTACCGTTATTGCGTACAGTTTTTCTACCTTCATTACCCGCTTATTTAGACCATTCTAATAAGACTTTTCTTCTATGGCATTTCCTCCGCAAAAATCCAAGATAGCGGGCGTATTGAAATGGGGCATTTTGAAATTAGCCTGACCTTACCTAACAGCCTAGACCACAGCAGACTACCGGGACTTAACCTGGGCAAACTACCGGGAAATAACCGTGGTAAAGTACAGGAAATGACCGGGGCAAAATACTGGGACCTAGCCGGATATGGGAACACTGCTACAAAACGGTAATTCTTTCATTAAATACCGAAAACAAATAAAGTTTTAAAGCTTTATTATATCTTTTTTCCTAAGCCTTGCTTTTTTTTACTGTTTTATTCTATATAACAGTATATAGACACCTTAGAACTTATCTTCGAATATTAACAAAATAAAGTAGTGACATCTACCTAATAGTGAAGATGCTAACACTTTCTTCTCTCTACTAAAATATAATCAATCAACCCTTAATTTGGTAAGTAGAACAAACATTAGCAAGTCCCGTCTATATCTCTTATTTGTATTACTTATACTATAGTTGTTCCCCAGACTGTCTGGCCGAGCAGTCCCGAGTCTGGTTGACTGAAGCCGCACAGATGCTCGGGCCCCCAAAGGGGGCCAGAGTAATAGTGAGATCTGTTTCTTCAAAGGCAACAGACGAGGGGACTGCTGACTCACGGGCATGTACCCGAGCCAACATTCCCACCGTCAGTCTTCCTTGTTGTTGCCACCCAATCGGGCGATCTCGTTGGCTACCGAGAAGGAATGAGTAATAGTAAGAGATAGACAGAACAGGCCATGGTGTGGTAGAGGATGCCAGATTTCTCACCTTTGTGTGCTGGGTAGTTGAGAAGTGTGCTGGGTAGTTTACATCAACACATCTTCCCCCAGCCTACAAGGTTGCTATCCTTGCTCTTACAGCCGGGCACCTATTTACTGCTAGGTGAACAGGGACACGAGGGTCTGGGAAAGTTGTCCAACAATTCCACTGACCCAGGAATCAAACCCGGGATCTCTCGCGTGCTGGGCGAGTGTGCTAACCGCTACACCATCAGCACCCCTGTACTTATACTGTACTATAGTTTGTCACATAACGTTATTTACCAAAGAATTATTTATCTTTTAAAATTACGCAGGCTTCGTATTATCCAGACCTCGGCCATGTTGGAGCCTTGAAAGCGCCCCATTGAATAAAATTGAAAAAGTTGTGAGAAAATGATTTTGAAGAGCAAAGAAGGGATCAAGATTTTGGGGATTTGATTATGTAAGGCAGCATGGAGTAAGAATGGATGAAGAAAAGAAATTTCATGTGCACATTGGGTATATACTGTAGGAGTGGTTTTGATTTATTTGGAGAGTATGTTGGCAACAAAGTTTTAACATAGCAGTCCATGCCTCCACAGCATGGTTCCTTTCACCAAGGCTAAATGACGGAGTTGGTGGTAGATACAAGAAACAAGGGAAGGATTGACTGACTGAAGATTACCACCCTGGAAGACCTTGTATGATGAGTGAGAAAATGATCAGAGATGGGATAGCAAGCAAGTACCTGAAATTGACATAGAGTGTCTATAGTCTTTTCAAAATATACTGAGCGCTGAGGCGTTGGCTGTTGGGAGGTTTTTCCCTCCCGCAATTCTGCCAAATCAGACCAATACACTTCACTCACTCTCTCATATCAGCTATTTGCTGATGCTAAATTAATCAAAATTAATACGTATACATTTACTTCACTACTAAGGCCATGTAGGTATATGAAAGTATCATTCACTTCTCATATTAACAATGATAATATATATATGTATCACAACACTGGGCAGAAAATTTTTCCGACGTTGTCAGTGCACCTAGGGTGAGTGTACTCAGGTATAAGTGTATAAGCTCCACCTGTCAACTCAGGTCACTACCGTCACTTTTACTCTGGCTACCACTCAAGATGGAGCAGCACATCTGCTGCTCACTATCATGTTTTACATAGTCGAGAAAGAGAGAACTTATTTATAATGTAAATAAGTACTATTTAGAAGAGAAAGCAAATAGAGGACCTATCATTGCACCATCACGAGCAGTGGTGGTGAGGAATAAAAGTCGAAACAAACGAAAAATTATGTTATATCCTCAGAAAAGTGTCGCATTTATAATACAACATAATGTGTCAACAGAAAAGGAAACATTTACTTCTATATTTTGTTGTTAACGGCAAGCGATATATAGGCAACAGATGAGAGAGAGAGAGAGAGAGAGAACAGGCGGTGGGTTAGTGAGGGCTGGATGTCATTTTTAATGAGGATCTAATCCCATAATTGTCCAGAAGAGATCTGGCAACGTAGCAGTCAGGTAAATCTCGGAAGTGGCCAACGCCTTAGCGCTCAGTATATTTCAAATAGACTATAGTAGATCTAGTTGTACTGGTCAGTTCTGGAGGCAGATGGTCAAAGTGAAGTGGGGGGAATCCCTCATGTTCCCATTCTGTTGGCACTTACACCACCTCTTGCTCATGGCGAGTCCCTACTGCAGGTAATTCTATGTCTCTCTCTGTACCTCCTTGGCCCCTCAGACTGTCTAAAAGAGGGACAGTTGTAAAACTAAAAGCTAGTGGCTGGGGCTGCTAGCTTTTAGTTTTTCAACTGTCCATAAAAGCTAGCGGCAACTTGGCCCTTCTGCAGTGGATCTGAGTGGGATTGAAGTCCCAGTCGTAAGAGCCTTGAACTATAAAACTTTAGAATCAAGTACTCCTGAAAGGAGTGAGGTGTCACCACCCTGGATGGATAGCAAAGATGTGAGTTTGAAAGTGTATAGATAGAGGGTTGATAAAAATAATAACTTGTATTTTTTAATGTCCCTGCAGCTTGAGCTGGTCTTAAGCCTGGCTAAGCTAAAAACAGGGACAATGGAAATGAGTTTTGCTTGAGCTCCGATCACGTGACTGAAGGCAACAACAGTAACTAAACAACCTATATACTATCAAAGGTCCTTGATACTATCTTTTTAACATAACTGTGACTACAGATACCTCTAGCTCATGACTATCTTAGTCATAATAAGTCACACATGTGGATGATGCAGTTCAAAGTAATTACTGTATACCTTTTGGGGGGTTGGTCAGTATGTTCTGGCCTTCTCTTTTGTTGTATGCCTTTACAACAATAAACTTTTCAATTTCAATTCAGAGTAGCCTACTTGCATTGTTACAGCTTCAGACGTCATATTTCAAATCTGTTAATTTACACGTGATGTCACTACCCTGGCTTGAGATAGGTCTAGCCTGCTCTAGAGACTCTATATAGGGTTTTTAGCCTGCTCCAGAGCTGACTAGAGTTGACTAGACCAGGGCTAGACAGATAGATTTGAGTCCGGCTTTTTGGGACATAATAGGACACAAATTGATGTCTGCCTTCAGCCCACCTAGAGTCTGTCTAAAGTCTGAGACATTCAAAACTGCCCCTATTATTGTGAAAACTACCAATCTCCTTTTCTGATTAACCTTCTAAATGTTTTACCAACACTGAACTCCCAAGTTCTATACCAGCATTTTTTTTTTATAGTACCAGCAATGAGCTTCCTCACTGATCACAATTCACATATCAGGTTTCTGAAGGAGTTTTTTAATATCCAAAACTAGCAATCAGTGACCATTTAAATTGAGTTTTTATGTCTTGCTTACTTTTAGTGTAAAACTGTAGATGATACATCCTACAGTATTGTACATTATAATGAACAACAGTACAATTTGCTCAGTGAAGGTACGTACATCATAAGTGAGTATTAGTTATTGTTAAGGACAATAAAATGCAGATATAAAGGATATACTAAATTAATACTTGTATCTGGCAGGATACTGCATTAAAGCCTCTATTTACAAACGATTGCTTTAAATGTACCAACCTCTTACTCTATAATTATATTCCCTGGTCTGCTACTTGAACATGGTGTGAAAAATAAAATAAATATCTTACTTGCACAATACAAAAGGTCAAATACAATTATAGTACATAACTTACACAATACATTTTTTCCTTAAGAATATGCAACACAAAAGTAGCTATGAAGAGGACAAAACTAATGGATACTAAGACATAAATCACATTTCAACAGCACAAAGTTCTTCGCACTTGTAAATATTCCAAGGTATCACCGAGATACACTACATAAACTTAACTCGTTATTTGGTACTGTATCGTGTCAACAGCAAGGCAAAGAGGAGTTACTGAATGTTACAGTATAAACATAAGTTCTTCATCATGTTCATGGGATCCACAATGCAGATTTTTTTCTGTTTTATAATGCACAACATTTTTCACTGAGTTAACATACACTCAAATACTTTGTTTATTATCATGTTTATATTAGCTTTGTATCATTATGTACAATACTTTTTCAAAATGTAATTCCATTTTGATGTTTTAATTACTACAAAATAATGATGATCATATTGATTGATTTCAGTTTTCTTCAATGTAGATGGAATCAAAAGTTAAGGTACATGAGATGTAGGAATTTGGATAAATAAATAAATACAGTACTGTACACTCAAAAGAAAATACTGTACTGACCTAGACACTCCTCACTCTACAGCCAACTACAGCAAACAGCTTTTCTGAAACTGGTATTGATCATACCCTATTCAGACTGGAAATAAAAATTAAAGAAAACTTGATCTAATTGTTCAACTTTTAGTTCTTTCAATGTATTGTTTATATTCGATAGTAAATACTGTCCAGTGTACTGGACTTCAATTCTGTACAAGATATTCATTATACATACTGACTTCAGCCAAAATGTCAAAAATTGAAACTGTTGAATTTCTTAACACACTGGTATAATCCAAAATACAGTATTCATAACGAAGTAATTTTATATTTATATTTCAGACAGCACTGATGACGCATGCACTTACTCTTTGTTACTATCATCTGTCAGATTACTGTACTTCTGATCTACTTGTTTTATAATAATCTTAAACAAGATAAATTAAGTTGTAACAAAATTACCCAAAATAGACTACAGCTTTCATTTAGGCTGAATAAAAAAATGCTTCAGTATAAAAATAACCTGTCAGTCCCTTATAACATTTATCATTCATATGTATACAAAGTGCAGTATCAAATGAATGCAAGAGAGGGTAAAAACTGCATGTGACAATGACTATGTGGCACCTAAATACTCTAACACAAGGTGGAGGTAATATCAAGTGAGGTAGCTATCCAAATACCCTTTGGAAGCATCAATATTTTTCTATGGTGTGGGACCGAAGAGAGAGAGAGAGAGACAGAGTGTGTGTCTGTGGGGGAGGGGGGCAGGTACAGATTTATTGTTGTCCAAGTCTATGTAGGTTTGTTATCAATACAGTATAATAACATGTGCATACACAATCTTTTTACCTGAATGGGTCCTACAAGAATGTGATTATTTCTGTATTCTAATCACATAAATCCCTTACAATATAAGGTTTTGATCATGAGGTTAGCATTTGGTAATCCTTCACTATACAGTACATTTAGTGACTCATGCTTTCCTATATGCAGGTATGCTCTAATTCTGATAATGGGATTCAATAAAATGGATAATCTGACTCAATGGATACAATTATTCAGCACATTGCTTGGTTATTATATTCTTTACCCAGATTGTCTATCATCTCTACCATTTAGGGGAGGGAGTGAGGGATCAGGACCTCACTCTCTAACAATGACCCCATTAAAGGTTCATATAGCCTCGGAACTGGACCCTTTGCCTGTCGAGGGTCCTACACTGGCACTAGAGCCTTCCTACCCCTCAAAAAAAGGGAAGTGGGGTATTGATTATGATGATGATGATGTCTATCTTCTCTGTGAAGGGTTGTTAAGTTTAGTCTGACACTATGTACTGGGCTATGGCTTTTGCCCTTTAATTTTGAGAGATAATATATGGCATGAAAATGAAGATGAACACTTTCTCAAATTTTCTTCCATAACTTTCTTAACACATCTTTTCATCATCAATACCCCCTTTTTTCTTATTTTCAAAAGCTGAAATAAAGTCAGAAATAACAGACTAATAGAATATCCCAGTTAGTGGATCACACTTACATCACATGTGTCAAAAGAAGAAAAAAATATTATATAGTACAGTAAATAATATAATTTCTATAATTTTTATATCATACAGGTACTTAAATTATACTTTCCATGATGCTACACTATTTCAATAATCCACTGAGACTCAAGGTGCAATGACCTGGATAGAAGGAAAAGGTGAATTAAGGGAGTAATATACTTTTGGTACATTAGAGCACCTTGATTTGTCTAAAGTATACCAGGAAACAAGGCTACATTAACAAAAATATTGGTGGCCTGTTGCCTGGAATAGTTTGGAGGAATCAGTTGCTCCCGATTTACCAGCACTGTTCAGTACTACCCCCTTAAGCACCTCTGAGCAATGTAATCCTATCATTAACTCTCTCTGGACAGGCATCCTTCAATATACAATGCCAGAATACACTATACTTGTGTCTCAATGGGTTACACATCAAGCCTATATAATTAATGTATAGTGATGGATTACTGTACTTACAATTCGCTTGTCTGTTACTGAAATGCAGCTTTAAGGAACTGGGGTGTGTGTATGTATATGTAAGTGCATAACCATCCTTCTGAGTGTTTTCATATCCTGGTGTTGCCATTACTTTTAACCCGACACTAATTTAATGTGTTAACTATGTAAACTTTTCAAGTATTCAATATAATGCTACCAATTTATACCCTCGCCTCTGTGTGTATTAGCCTTTGCACAACATACACACTGGCATTTGCTAGCTCCCTTAATTATCAATATTACCAAATCTTCCTCCTGCTTCTAATGGAATCAACCTACATCACTTCTACTCTGAACCAGTAACTGTATGTCACTTAGAGGAGTTAATAGTTAACCCCTGTTATCATACTGTATATATATTTATACTGTATATGATATAAAAAAAATACTAAAATAGATGGACATGTATGTGGCTTATCTCCGTTCCCGGTATCTGCGTTCTCGACTTCTGTCTCTTCTGTCTCTGGTGCGCTGTAAGAACTCATCAACACTTCGATCATAAGGCTGTAACAAGACAAAAACATCCTCTCATCATTAGATAAAAAAAAAAAAAAAAGTAAGAATGTTATCACACAATTATGCAGGCAGTAGTCCTTCTGGAAGTTTCTATACTCACAAGTTATACTTATTCACGACAGGCATCCAAAAAATTAACTAACTCAAATTTTATATAACATAAATGCTTTGGAAATTATGGCTCAATTGGATAAACATTCAATTAAAAACAAAAGTTCGTTAATCTTGAAGGTATATAAGAACGGCAAGGGTTAGGAATGAAATGGATTGTGGTGATCAATCCGACTGGCAATGTGAAAATGCAAGAAGATACAGTGATTCTGGGTAGAAGTGAAGCAATAAACATAGACTGGAAAAGGCCTTTGCACACTATATATATATATGAGAGGAAGGAAGGGAATGCAGTGGTGATATGCCTGGGGATGAAGGCAGGTGTTAGATGGCCACGTGTACAAGGGCATGTAGAAAATGAAATACAGAATGTGACAGGGAAGTTCAAGGTGGATTTACCATGGATTTATGGAAATACAGACTATAGAGGAGATGCAGTAGTAGAGTGCATGTTACATAAGTAAGTTAGTCTGGAAACAAAGAGTAGTGCTAAAGAACTGTCCTATGCTCAGTATCATGATAGAGCTGGAAAGTTTCCATTTCTATACTATATGCAAGTTACTAGGTTATTCTGTATAGTACTTACATCAGCAGATGCTCTCTTCTCAGAACGGGAACGTGAAGTTGGGTAATCAGGTAGAGGTGGACCGTCATAATATCGTGGTGGTGCGATAGGATCAAATGGAGGCTGAAAAAATAGTTTTGTACACAATGTAAATAGAATACCTTTTTAAAATATATTGTCTACACTCTTTGATATGAGAAAAATACATATCTACCATATGTTGGGTTTCTACACTATTGCCAAAAAACTATAACTCACTGGTGGAGGGAATGCCATTGGCGGGAGGTTGGTCGGAGTACGGGAGTGAAATTCTCTCATCTCACGCATGAAGTCCTGGTATGTCTGTAAACAAACACACATTAATTAATGTAGGAAATACATAATTACAAAACAAACACAAAACCAATAATGTTAAACTTATTTTTAATATTACCTTTCTAAGTACATAGGAATGACCAACTGCAAGAAATCTGATACGAGGGATACTACACCACTGCTTAATAATAAGTTTAATCCAAAGGCATACATTAACAAATAAACAGAGGAATGCTTTACTGTACCTGAGCAAAACAGAGCAACATAATTATAAGCTCATCTTAATGTTTCTGAGTAAAGTATTATGTACTGCACAGTATTTGCAATGTAAAGCAGAATTAATGTTATCCCAACCTTAATTTTTTTGGTTTAGTATATAGTAATTTACAATTTATTCTTGATAAATCCATCACCAAAATTTGTCCTATGGGTATTAATTTCAGAAGCTGTATAACACCATAATTAACAGCACACACAAAAGAAAAGCCTCGACATCACCTTCCTAGACAAAAGTTATGTTGAAATACTATCACAAGCCTATCCTCCTATTCTATAAATGTACTTACTGGTACAGGTTTACAGAAAAGCTACTGTGAGGTGTGCCCTAAGAATAAGTAACAGACCCAGGATGATGAGGGGATATTTGGACTGACAGGATAAGACAGGAGGTGTGAGAATGTGGGAATGGATCAGTGTATAAGGACACATGTATCTGGGTATGCATTAATATTTGTTATTCTTCTATTTTTGACACTTAACCCCTTAACCGCGGGTGATGACATAAGTAGACAGTGCAATTTTTAAATATGTGCACCCCATAATATGGTTGTTCTGACTGGCAACACTGATTGTGAGACCTTAGGGACTAGCCCAAGTCTAGCCAGCCACTAGCCACCCAGTGTTAAACAAGCAGTGAGGGTGGAAAGACATATTTCCAGAGCTCCGTTTTTCCTGTAGTTACCATATATGTTCGTAAAAACGACAGTGACATCATATTTCATATTGTTGTGTTGAAAAATGTGATTCTGACATATTTTATAATGAAATAAGAGTGTGAAAACATACTTAGATATGAAAATAGAATGTAAAAGTGAATTTTGAGTTGTGATCATTCTGAGCTGGCTACCCATCCAAAAGATGTCCATTCAGTCTTCACAAGTATATCAGGAGACATATATTTATGTAGTGTGAGTGGTTTACAAGCTATTAGTCGTCAAATGTGTTGTTTACATAGCGACCGCAAGTGTGGGAGAAAGGCCCGGACTGAAGAGCTGCCATGGTAGATAAGGCCTAAGTGGTTAAGGGATCATGGGTTTAGACACCTATGGCTACCTCCAAAAATTCTCTCCCCCCTAATCTTTTAATCAAACAATCAAAACTGCATACTTGGGTCTCCATGACACTCACAACCTTAACTGTAACCTCAAAGCTGTGATATTTAACAGCTGTAATCTCACTAATGTGTGTGTGTGCATACAGTATATACTTTTGAGGGTGTGCATATATACTTCTGAGTATGCATGTGTGTGCATTTATACTAATGAGTACGAGTATGTGTGTGCAAATGTGTGTGTTTGTGCACAATGCATGTGAAACATGTGATCCACTAACCCAGCTTGGGGTCGAAGAGGGGCTGGGCCAGGTCAGGGAGGGGGAGGGGGAGGCCTGACTTGAAGTCTGGGGCTGGCAGGCAAAGTAGAGGAATGAATATATAGCCAAAAAAATTCACAGTACTTTAACCTATTGTTTTTGCAACTAATATTATAAAATAAATTTTAGGATTATATCAATCACCATAACATTCAAAGTAAACTTAATCATTCTGAATAATATAAGTTTCATAGGATATGGAATCAAATTTGCAAAGTTAATCCCTTCAGCACGAAGACAAAACTGTTCGGGACTTAATTATTCTACTTATGTCACTGGAGGAAAGCCTCTCATGTTCAAGGTTCAGAAAGATTTTTACAAAACCAATTCCATCCATCTTTCCATGACTATTATACAAAATTGAAGTTCAATTTATTCACATTAAGGAAGCCCCTCATACCCTTGGGGTTATTTTTTATAATACAATAGCAGCTACTGTAGCAAAATTTATTAACAATAAATCTTTTTGAAGGTACAGTACTGTACTGCAAAAGTACTTTAATAACAAAAATACTCATTAATCCATTTTCTTCACTTATATACAGTACTGTCACAAGATTATTAACAAAAGGATTATATTAACACTATTAAAAATTTTTGTCCCCCACCCCTCAAACAAAAAGGAAAATGGGGCATTGATGATGACCATGATGATGATGGTGTTAAGTTATTTGTATGAACAGTACAATTGCCTGCAATTAAAGCATTACCGGTATAAATTAATTGGATGTGGTTACAACAAAAGGCAATGTCAAACTGCTATGCTGTAGTATATTATTCTCCGTTACTATATATAGTACAGTACAGTATAAGGAAAAATATATCACTTGTCTGCTTTAGATATTCAAAATATAATAGCAACGTACTTCTGTGGAGTTGGCAATTGCATACAGATCAGGTGAGTGTCCATCTGTCCTCTGCTTCCACCACTGTCAAGCCAGTGTAAATATTTTTCTTAGTAAAATATATAACCACAAGAAAATTTTTAGCATCCATCTGCTGAGTCACTGAACAGATCCCCATTTATACATCTATCACTTTTAAGTCCTGAAAATTATAAACTACAGTATAACCCCATCGCCATTGAAGTCATCATTAAAAGCATGAATAAAAACTTTTAATTAGACAAAGTACTACATTTTCAAACCAGAAATCTATTTATTGTTTATCAGATTTACCATGGGGTATACTAATTCCTCTATCCTACTGTAAATGATGTGTTTTATATCTTGCTCAGAATGAGGTATATCTGATTTTTTTTTCCAAAAGAGCTAATTCCCCCCCTTCCCAAACAATATCACTTATTTCCAAAGTTCACCATCATCAACAACTCATACTTTAGTTGTCATTGTCATACTCATTACCATCAGTTTCCTTACAGTCAGTTGTTAAAACCTTCTCTACTGTATTGCACATTGATGATGTCATGGGCATTCTGCAATGTTGTGCAGTGCTGTCAACTCTTGTTTTTACCGACTTTGATATACAGTACATTAATGTATTTCATGCATTCATTAGTATAGTACAGTATATTGTATGATATTGTACAGCATGAGAAGAATTTGTTGTGACCAAGCAATCAGAATACTGTACAGTGACCTCTATCATTAATATATGTTTGTAATACAATATTGTACTTATATACAATATGATACTGAATTCTCAAACTAATGCTGTTTACTGGTACAGTACTGTACTGCATAATTATGGAAAACATTACACTAAGTTCAAAGACATTCAGCATGTGCCTATAAAGTATATTTACCAACAACTCATTACATGGTCTCACCAACCATCTAATAAAGTTATTTTGATTCCATAGCTGCCAACACACACACCACATGGAATTTCTGCAATTAGGCACCTTTCTACAAAGCCTCTATGATCAACAGACATAGTAAGCTGACAGTAGTTTCCTGTGACTGACAATCACCAGATTCCGTAAGTTAGGGGTTATGAGTAATGAAATTCTACCACCATAAAATTAGAGACCTATAAGTAACTAAGTGTTAATATACTGTATATCAAATGTATGACTGAATGAATGAAGTGGCAGACTGAAGAAACATGACAGAGAAAAATAAGTTTTTTAACGAGTACATAATGTTTCACCGCAGGCAACTGTACTTCATTAGTCCTATACATAAAAGAAAAGTAGTGTACACTAAGTGTAACTAAATGAGGTACAGTAGTATGTTATAATACTCTACATTTATCACCTATTCATAGCCAACATAATAATTATAGTTATTACAACAGTATGATTAACACTTACTGTACTTAAATATCAACTTAAATAATGTACTGAGTATACAAATCTATTCATATAGGGATAATTAACCATTATAGGAAAATTCATGGTTTCACTCACCAGCTTGTGACTACTACTGTTGCCATTGTAGGATGACCCGGCCTCCCGTCGTGGTGCTTGCCGATAGGGTGGTGACCGCTCCCGCTGCCGTTCACTGGGGTATGATCGAACTGACAAGTGTGTCTCAATTAGATACAAAACATCCAAGTTATCAACTCCACAACTGTTAAAGGCTATAATAATTAATATAAGCATATTGCTAAGTTAAAATTACAAATATTAAAAATAAAACCAACAAATATAAAACTAGCAAATAAGACTGTGCAGGAGAACTGTTAATCTGACAGTAAAAATGTATTTAAAGATTCAAGTTGCATTCAGTACCACAAAAAAATATTGTCAAAGTTCTGTACATTTACTGGACCCACTCCAATTTTTCACAAACTGAACTGTACAGTACTGTACATGTATTCATATAAAAATAGTACTGCAATATAAACAAAATAGTAGGTAAATATACCTGCTTTTACTGATAATTTTCTCTCAAGTACTGTATAAATAATGTAGTATTTCAGGATAACACTTAAATACTAGTTCCCCTTATACCATTAAAATAATAATATGCTACAACATCCCTTACACCATAAAGAATAATAATATGCTACTATACCAAATTGCTGAACAAAAATTCATAGTTACTTAGTTGCCCTGTAATTCCAACCACCAATGCCTAACTCAAACTTACTCAATCCCTTGTACAACTTCTGGGGGTTTCCCATTCTACTGATGTTTGACTGCGGGAGGTTTCAAGTAAACTTTTACATAAATGAAGAAAATTTTGTACATTAACGTCACAAAAGGTATTGGTAGTTTCCCAACCACACCACCCATCACTCTTTACCTGGTTTCTCCATTCTGCCTCTGAAATTTGGTGGACCCCGCAAGCGCTTGACCCTTGGACCAAAGTCGTCCCCATCATAACGCCTGCGTCTACCCAATCCACGACTGTTGATAAACAAACACAAGCAATGGGTGATCACTGGGTTCTAGGCTATCCTTCACCTGACAATGCACTGTGCAAACTATAAGTAGTAGAGATATTTGAAAGGAAACACCACATGAGAAGCCTATACTCAGCTCTCAATATATTGCTCCAATTAACTTTTTCAAATACAGTACAGTATATAAAGTATAATCATGGCAAAATGAAACATCAAGCTATAACATTTCAAAGGTGTTTCCTTTCAGATTAATGGCTGGCTATTGACTTCAAGACATTATTTTAATTAGCAACTGTTACCACTTACCAGGTTTGGTTATTTGTTGTTAGCCTACTTAGGGCTAAAGTTTTAATGAATAACCTGTAACCTATTGATGGTGTTGGACTATGCAATAATAAGATGACACTCCCAGGTATATTATGCTATTTAGGCACCCTTCTTCAAGCTTACCCTAAAATGTATTACAAATAATACTAGGAATTTAATTATGGACACCCTTCCATCTCAGAGCTCAATGGGCACCAAAATTTTATTATTGTAACTTGACAACAATTTCACTTTGATATCCAATTAGGTGCCAAAATACAAAATTCAATTTTTAAACACTTGACTATCTATTACATATGGGACCACAAACAACTTACTGAAATTATACTTACCAATTCAGTATTTCTTCAAAAAAGTAAAATCTTCAAAACCTCTTTGATTATATTGTTCATACTTTTAATATATACAGTACCATATTATATCCATGAGTCCAGCAAAATGTATGGTACAGTATACCAAATTACAAGAACAAAGTTTTTTTCTAGTCCAAACCCTAAGCTAACTATTGGCCTATCAAACATTCATGGAAGAAGTGAGTTGGATACCTACAGTAGTACCGGTGCTGTAATTGATTTTTACTGATATTAGTACTGTAATTATATACTGCATGGATAATCTGCCAAAGAACAGTCTACATACCTTAATACTGGTATGCCAAATTCACGCTTCAAGGTGCACTACCATTCATCACTTCAAGACAAAAGTTTATTTTGCTATACTGTATCTTATGTAGATAGTATTTTCCAAAGTTACACTCACCCACCAATCTATGAACTTTGATTACAGTAAATTCTTACTCTAACGAATCTTGATAAAACAAATTTTGACGAGAAAGAACGCTATAAGCCTGCTGAACAACGCCCCTCATTTAATGATTGTCTTATAATAGTCTAAGTTAGGACACTGGTGTTTTAAGTTAGAGTGCTATTTTTAACAGTAAAATCTGATGATATAGGTGAATTATTGTATGTATCTAAGAGAATTCTAAATGTATCAGGTTTGACCACATTTACAGTACTATTATTGTATTATCAAACGACTGCCCTTGTATAGAGACCAGTGTTCATTAATAAACCATGATATAACAATCACCTCTCAATGACGAATGATCCCTTCCTCAGTTTATTTGTTAAAGCGAGAGTTTACTGTACTGTACTGTATACAGTATAAAATAAAGATGTTTTGAAGCTGTATATAGACAGTACAGTACATAACTATTACTTTACAATAAACTTAAGAATACTGTACTGTACAGTAGCATCTAGCTATATACAGCATAGTATGCAATTGTATGCTATGTTATGTAGCTTAAAAAATAATCACACACATTATTAGTGTTTCTAAACTGGTGTATGATAGCATAACGTGTATGTTAAATGTACTGGATAAACTGTAAATGTGTATACTGTTCATGGCTTCAAGTCTGTACAGAATAGTAATAGTGGCCAGAATTTTATAGGCACCAATCTATAGCTACAGCTATATGAACCTTACTCAAGAGCAAGTCCTGGTGTAGATGGCCTTTAACATTCAATCAATGATGAATATTGTCAGGACAATGACACACAACAGTATTGCAATCTAGTGAGCTCTATACAGGTACAGTACCCTCCATAACTGCTGGTCACCAACCTCTGTACACTATCATACATGCATATAATAAAAGGGTACTGAAAGAAGTAACTTAATATTGAGCTCAAATTCAGCTACACTTCCACAAATAACTATGATCATACTATGACATCAATACTCTATAGTACTGTACTGTATTGTTCATTCCAGTAGTTATTAAGAGAATACATTCATATAAGGATGAGTTGACCTATCAAAACTTGTGGATGGTATTTGATGTCACCAATAAGCACTTGGGCCATGCTTTTGGGTGACCATGCCCTGTATTATACATTATACTGTATACTGTACCTCGTCCATTTCCAGGAAACAGATACTTTACAGTACTCAGAATAATCTTTTTCATAGCTCTCCTACCAATGAAAGTAATCCGAGTTCCCATTGCCATATTACATGACCCCTGTCTGAGGTAACATTACAACTCTTGATCATATTGATACAATAGAATATCTTTCAACACTATTGGGTTCTGAATATACAGCACCAATACATAGAATCTTCATCAGCCATACTTAACCCGCCCAGGGCCAATAACGTATACTGTACATTTATTACCCCGTGTACCCGCACATATGTACACTCTGCAAAAAAAGTTTTGGAACCACCCCTCCATTAATTTTAGAATTTTTATCATGGTAGGGTTGGTACGCCTGCTAAGTCTTAATGACAGTTGAACGAGTCAGAGTGCCTGTCGGCTGTCACTGCAGCCAGTAGCACGCAAGCTGTCATAAGGGAAAGATGTATGCGCTCTTGTTTATCATTATTCCTCTCCTACTTATGCACGATGAGTGAGTGAGTGAAAAGGTGAGTAAATATGAGTACTAGAAAGAGAAATGGGAGTGAGTAGGAAATATAGTGTAAATTGTGAGTAATGGATTAGATAAGAATTAAGGAGTGAGTGAAGAATGAATTAGTGTGAGTAATGAGTAAGAGAAAAGTAAAGGAGTAAGTGAATAAAGAGTAGTGAGTGAGTAAGGGAAGAGTGAATGAGTTAAGAGTAAAGGAATGAGTAAATAATCAGGCAAATTGCACAAATTGTTGAATACTTCCTGGCAAGAAATACCAAATATGGCAGTATGTGGCAACTCTGCTCCGCTCGCCAGTGGAAATAGGCTTACCAACCCTACGTACCACTAGCAATAGGGGTGGTTCCAAAACTTTTTTTGCAGACTGTACAGTACAGTACTGTAGTGCCAATATGGACCAAATTTAATATTATTTACAGCTAATATATTAGTACTATATAAAGTTTAGATTAAAACTCGCACATGGGAAGAGTAAGCAGATGTGGTGTTGTGTACAGATGCACAAGGTACACTGCCAGCCCCAAATATATTGGAAAGAGTGGAAAGATGCATGTTAGTATTACAACCCTTTCACTTTACACTCATATTGTAGCTCCTGAGCTATTTCAGTATCTTTAAAGGGATCCTACATGTTTCAATTAAATGTAATTCCTGGAAAATTAATAGTAAAGTGAATGACCAGATAGTGACTTACATCATACCGTAACATGGATTCAGAGTATATGTGTTCTAGGTATCTGTCAAATGCAAAATGGATAGTAAGTTAAAAAAAAAATAGCTTTCCAACCCTTCTATATACTGTTCTGGATACTTTTATGAGAAAAATACACATCAAAATAAATATTTTGTGGTAATGGAGTTCTGAGACTGCAAATCTCCACCAAAGCTGAGAAATGGATAATCCTCACCAAAAGACTATGAAAGTCTAAGGGAAAAAACACAGATATTTCATCCTTATCCATAACACTGCTATATAGACTCTTTGCAGCATATCTTGGCCCAGAGGGTTGGGTTGGGAGGAGTCCGCGCTCTAGCCGCATCACTTCTCTCTCTCTCTCTCTCTCTCCCTAATGATATATATTAAATGGTATATTTTCATAATAAGACTGTAAAGTTTCATGAATGATCTGTATTTTGAGGGCAAAACAATTATTTTGAACTTTCTCTACCTTCCATTACACTTGGCAACATGTGATATTCATGCGGCGTTGCCTACCATACATCCCGGTCAGTGGGTCACCCAGGACAGTATATGTAGTTCAACGAGGAGGATGAATGTTTCTGAAGTCCTATAGGGCAGGTGCAGAATAGCTTAGCTTGGTTATCCTGACCTCCAGTAACTTTTCATGGAAATCCTCATTGGGAAAAATTTGAAAAAATTGTATGGTTAGTTTTCAAATTATAAGCCGAGCAACGAGGAAAAAGGCGGGAGACAAGAGAGGGAGAGGTCATGTGGCAAGTGCGCGGAGTCCTCCTGACCTCACCCGAGGGGCCAAAATATGCTGGAAAAAAAAAAAAATCCTGGATCCAGATCTGAAATTTTTTGCCACTCTCAACATTTGGTTGGCACTCATGAGGACGGACCACCTTTCTTATAACCTGTTGTATAATTTTCTTAAACATACAAATAAACTGAACCAATCACATGCTCTCATTGGTGGAAAAACAAAACCCTTGGATCCAGTCATGAGGCCCACCTTTCATTAAAAAAATTAATAAAAACCTACACTTAACTTTATGCATCATCCTGCAAACAAACAATCTCATAATCCTTGGCAGATATATAGTACTATAATCTGAAATTAAATAATCATCATCAACATCCCAATATCATGGGGATGTGCCAGGGGTGGAAAATGGAAGCAGAATACAGAAAGAAGAGATAGAATACCCAGTAAAATGGGTCATTTTAAGATCCACTACCCCTTTCAAACCCACAAAATTCTCAGCTCCCTCCCAACCCATAAGTTGCTGCTTCCACCACTTAGCCTTAGTGACCATTTTATCCTCACAATAAAATAATACCGTAGTGTTTAAGGCTTGTGCTTAAAGTAAAGTACGTAAAGCAAAGTAATTGATACAGTACGCAACATAAACAATTAGATAACATAAATAAATTGAGAGTGAGAGGGTTAATGCTCTTTGGTTATACAACACATCAGTATAACGTTGCATGATCTTTCTCTCTGGTCCTTATTCCCTTTCCTCTTTGTCCATCAGTCTTTTGTGCTTGTTGTAATCCACTACCAGGTGTTTCAGCTGTGCATCCCCAGGGAGGATGTCATGGCCACCCTCCTTGATAATACCCAAGCAAATCCCAGTCCAGAGAAACTGAAGGTTTAGGAGGTTAGGCCAATCCATGGACCAAGGTGTCACTGAAGCCACCAATCATAAGTACAGGAACAATTGCTCGTAAAGTAACTGGTAGTGATAGAGGGAGTGGAATATGATGAGGATGATACCACAAGGGTTTGGTCAGTGCAAAATGTCAGAGCTTATAACATTCACAAATTAGTGTTTAACTAGGAAGAGGCCTAGAAGTGCCTCAGATCTGCCTCCTGAAGAGCAATACCAGGAACAATTTGCTCCAGGGTATAGAGGTTGAGAGTAGTAACTTTTTACCGGGTTTGGCTCTGAGGACTTTGTTACCCCTGCTCAAAAATGTGGGGAAGCTGTGAAGCTGAAGATACCATGGAAAACATTGTGGAATGGTTGGATTGTGACTGTCAGGCATATACAGTAGATATCACTGCTTAAGTGAGCAGAACACTGTAACCAGTGTTGCTGAGGCAGCCTCTGCTGATGAAAGTGTGGATGAAGCCAACTTGACAGCACTATCCAAGATGTGTTTTCACTAGGATATGGCAATGGAGGAGTTGGTGGAACATGCTGACATTAGCAAGTATTATCCCCAAACCAAAGACTTGAGATCTGCTGTCAGGAGGCAGTACACCTCTCTGTAGCAGTTCAAGATTTCGACCTTTTTCATTTCAAGCCATGACACATTGCCAGGGAACCCCAACCATCCATCAGCAGTGAATTTCAGCTATGCATTCTCCTTGGGGCTGCCATACCACATATTCATCAGAAATGACTCGGTGACAATTTTAACCTCACAATAAAAATGCTATATATAGTGTTTATGGCCAGTAATTAATTTAGTAAATCTTATGCAGTAGGTGACATAAACATTGGCTGCGTAAGACTGTAGCCTCACTCTGTACAGTATAACAAATGCGATAATGTTATAACTGGTTACCTTGCTTTTAATACCCGGTACTTTGTTGGCATGACCTTGCATCAAAGGCATTGTTTTAGACATGGTGAAGCAGTGTCTGCCAATTTTAATGGTGTGGACGAAGAAATTTCAGCCCACAACTTGAAAATTAACCTTGATTTTGTTTTTTGATAGCATCATATGGTAAAATTTTGCAGCTCATGCTGCCAGCTGTAAAGTCAAGCCCATTCAGTTGTAATTTTGAGACATACCGTAGTAAAGAAGATTTCTTGTTTGCCACTAGTTTCTGAAAACAGACCTTCCTTACCTCTTTTTGTAAAATTTGGGTAAGCAGAGAGCAGTAATAAGTGATGATATTTTATCTGTTTCATCACTCTACAAGGTACTGTACTGTATTACATTGTTACTGGCCTCTGCCTCTTCAAAGCTCACAAAAAGTGGCAAGGGAGAAGTCAGATTTTAGAATACAATGTGAAACAAGAAATTTTCATTCCTCTGTCTCAAAATCATAACTGAACCAATGAAATTCAATCCCAGATTTTTAATATCCATATTTTCAAATGCTTCCAACATTAAATTTGTGCCTTCCTCCTTTCAGGTAAAATATGAGTGTATAAAAATATTTCCCTAAAAATCATACCTAATCTATTTAAAAATAGATACCTGGATACTTTACTTGGAATTGACACGGGCCAGAGAAGCCACCTGAGAGCTGCAGTATCATTCCTAAGACTGTAGGCCAGGTACACCACAACCTATCATCTGTCACACTTTTCATACACACAAGTACTTTTCCACTGTCACACATATACACACGCAAACACTTTCACGCTTTCACACTCGCCACAAATACACACACAAACACAGTGAGTGTGAAACTTTAAGTGAATGTGAGCATGAAAGTGTCTGTGATACTACCATTATGTGAAGTGTAAAAGCATAATAAAGTGTGAAAATCTGCACACACACGTGAGAGAAAATGTGTGCAAGTACAGAGTAGGTACTGTACATAAGTAGGCCTAATGTGCAAGTAGGTACTGTACAGTCGGCGGCAAAAGTCGTGTCGCCTCACTCAGCACGTCTTCAAAAATAACAAAGGTTAATCATCGAAGAAACACATTCACCTTACGGAAATACAATATCCACCCGGTAAATTAATATACATCTCAGTTTTTTCAGATTACGAGCCCGTGAAGCTTATATTTCCATACTTACTTCATGACTTGGCAGATGTGGCGACAGGACATTTGCCGCCAATTGTACATAGGACTACTGTAGTTTGATGTGTATGTTCATGTGAAATTCGGTATCAAGTACTGTACATGTAAGTATAATAGCTATGTAACTACAGTAGCCTACACTTAAGTACCTTTGCATGTATGTGAATATACACATGTAAGTGGGTATACGAGCACTGTTCTTCCATACTTACTTCCATACATTCCTACAAGGAAACTTACATGTCTACTTACACATACTGTACTTACATACAAATATATACAGTATACATACCAACCAGGCATGGGCCCCAAGCGGGCTTCAGCTTCAAGTTGATTTTACCTTCATGAATCAGGGCTTTTAAAACTATGACTTCAAAACTTTGTAACTTGTAAGGCTGCATCTTCAAAACCAATGGGCTGACTTCAGCCCCAACTACAGGATAATGAACCAGCCAGAATCAAGAATGGAATAAGTCTAATAACTCTACTCTTAATTCCTGTGGGATAAACAGTATTGGTTACTGAGCAATGGCAGTATCGTAACCAATGAGGTTAAGAGGTGCGGCCATTGCTAAGTGGCTACCATCGAAAATTGGGACATTGCTAAGTGGCTACCATCCAAAATTGGAACGTTTTTAAGGCACCTCGGTGACCTACCACTCCCCAGGAAGGGTAGGTAAGTCTCACCCCGCCTCCACGTGGTGACCTCAGGGGACACCTCCCTGTTTTTAACTTTCTTTTATAGAGGCTGGAGGTGCAGCCAAAGGGGGAGGTGGTGTGGGGGCACAGTAGGTTCCCCCACATATAGGTTTTAATTTCCTTTGAATGTATATATATTAGTGACAAAATTACTTTTTAGAATCGTTTAATGTGTAATTTTTTATTTTTTTTTTATTTGATATTTTAAAACTTGACAATTTTGATGGCCTGTGTCCCTCCAAGAATGAGCGCTGCGTTGGCTTTGCCAACCACCAGTGGCCCCCCAATGGGGACACGGACAGCTGCGGCTAGTGGCAGGGAGGGGTCTCCAGTCTGCCCTGTGGGGGGCAGGAAAAGGGGAAGAATGCTTGAGAGTGGTAGCGATAAATGTGAATGGAATGGTGAATGAGGTGAAAAGGAGAGAGATTGTGGAGTGTTTTAGAAGAAGTAAAATAGATGCGTGTGGGGTGTCTGAAACTCATATGAAAGGATGGGTAGGAAGAGCATGGGGATGGAGGGAAGAGTGCGTTGTGGGAAGGAATGGAAGGAGGCGTGATATGGATGAAAAGTGTAAAGGGAGAGGAAGGGAAGGGTGTGCATTGTTGGTGTCAAGGAGTGTGTGGAAGGGAGTGGATGGGCATGGACAGAAGGGAACAAGGATAGCGTGGATGACAAGAAAGATTAGTATAGTGAAGTATGCATGGGTCTGCGTGAATGCACCAGTAAATGCGCAGATTAAGGTGGGAAAAGTGAAAATGAAAGAGTTTTAGGATGAGTTGAATGACTGTCTGGGAAGTACTGAGAGAGGGAGGAGGATAGTGCTTGTGGGGGATATGAATGGAAGGTAGGAAGTGAGACAATAGGAAATGTAGTTGGCAAGTGGGGTGTGAATGGAATAAATGAAAATGGTGAGCGCCTGGTGGATGTGTGTACCGAGAGGGGGTTGTTCCTCGCTAACACCTTTATTCGAGCACAGGCTAATCCACAGGTACACATGGAAGAGGAGAGATGAAAGGGGAGAGCAGATGAGTTTGATATATTACATAGTTGTTGATGAAAGGATAAGGAGAGATGTGATGGATGCTAGAGTGGTGAGAGGAATGTTTCAGTGCTCTGACCACTATGCAGTTATGGCAAGGATTAAGGTCAGAGCAAAATGGGAGTATGGCAGGAGGGGGGGTAACAAGAGGGAAGTGACAAGTGGAAGATTGAATGACATTGAGGGTGGGTGAGGTGTTGGAGGATGCAAGGCTGCGTATAAGGGAGGGAGTGGGAGTGAATAATGTGTACAACATTTTTAAGACACTAGTGATGAGGACAGCAGCAGAGGTTGTGGGATACAAGACACAGAAGAGGGGCAAGAGAGGGAGTGCATGGTGGTCACAAGAAGTGAAAGATGCAGTAGAGAAGAAAAGGAAGGCATATAGGAGAACACTGCAGATTAATGTGTCAGAAGAGGTGAAAGAGAGGTGGAAGAGAGAATACAATGTATGTAAGAGGCAAGTGAAGAAGATGGTAAATGAGAGTACAAGGAGAGTGGATGAGGAGTTTGGGAGGAAACTGAGTGAGAAGTTTAGAGAAGACATGAAATTATTCTGGAAGGAGGTTAAAAGAGAAAGAGGAGAAGGAAAGTCTGGTAGCGTGAGAATGAAGAGAGAGGATGGAATCACTCTGAGTGGGAGTGAGGAAGTGAAAGAAATATGGAAGAGGCATTTTGATCGTTTGGTGAATGAGGGGATGGGAGGGGAGGCGGTGGTGATATGCATGGGGATGGAGGCAGGTGGTAGACGACAGGATGTACAGAGAGAATTAGGAAGGGAAGAGGTTAGGAAAGCAATAGGAAAGTTGAAGGTGGGAAAGGCACCGGGGGTGGATGGAATAACTGCTGAAATGTTGAAGTGTGGGGGGAGGTAGTGGTGGAGTGGATGTTGCCTATTGCTTATATGCACATTGGCCTGGAAGCAGGGAGAGGTGCCAGAGGATTGGAGGAGAGCCATAATTGTGCCTTTGTATAAGGAGTAAGGATGAGTGTGGTAGCTATAGGGGAATAAGCCTTCATAGTGTACTGGGGAAGGTGTATGGGAGGATTCTTACTGAAAGACTGATTGAAGTAACAGGGAATAAAGTTAGTGAGGAGCAGGGAGAGTTCAGAAAGGGTAGAGGATGTGTGGACCAGATATTTGCATTAAAATCAACAGAGGAGAAATTTATTAGGAAAGGTAGGAAATTGTATGCTGCCTTCACGGACTTGGAGAAGGCATACAATACGGTTGAAAGGAGAGCTATGACAGAGGTGTTGAGGAGTCTTTGCTGAAAGGCATTGAGGCCTTTTATGCAGAGGCAAAGCATGCATGTGGGTAGAGGGTGATCTAAATGAGAGTTTTAATATTAGTATAGGGCTGAGACAAAGGTGTGTTATGTCACCATGGCTGTTCAATATACAGGGTGTATCGCGACATATATCATCAACTTACACCAGAGATATAAAATATAATTTTGAGTATATTTTGTTCTATAAAGTATGCTGTGTGTGATCTCAGTAAAGTACAATGAATACTGATAAAAACTATTTTAACTTGTGTTGTCAAATGGCGGTGAGCTTCGGAGGGAGTGGAAGCCTAATATCTTTTTCGGACCAAAGAGGCCTTATTTATTTCATCGTAATAAGTTTTATCATGATGGCAATATTTATGTGATGTTCTATAATGTACATTGAATCATATTTTCAATGCATAGGGATAATACCAGGCACCTATAAATAGTATTCGATGAAATATGATTAATATCTTTTGGAGGTTAGGTAAACTCATCCGACATAATGCCAGCTGCAAGTCTTAGCATTTCCCTACATTTCACGGATTTTCTTCTTATACAGGCCTGGTATTATCCCTCTGCATTGAAAATATGATTCAATGTATGTTATAGAACATCACATAAATATTGCAATCATGATAAAACTTATTACGATGAAATAAATAAGGCCTCTCTGGTCCGAAAAAAATATTAGGCTTCCACTCCCTCCGAAGCTCACCGCCATTTGACAACACAAGTGTGGAGTGGTGGAGAGAATGCAAGGTGAGGAGTTTGTAAAGAAGGTGTATGGAAGTGAAGTTGTGGGACCTGGTGTGAGAGGCAAACCTCCGGTTAGATGGCAGAATAGAGTGGAAGAGTATGTAAGGGAGAGAAACGTGAGGGGCAGAGTAGGGTCTAACTATATCAGGAGGGAGTGTTGGAACAGGGAAAACTGGAGTCACTTCTGCTGTGGCCACCCCCATTGGGAGAGTTCCCGGAGGGAACGAGGTGTCAGAGCTATAGATAGCTAGATAGATCATGATATGAACAGGTCTAAAGCATGTGATCTATTAAAGCTGTATTGTGACTCGAAGATGGCTTCGGGTTCTGCTTTATACATTTTTGCGTGGCTTCGGCCTTGGCTTGATGACTGTTTACCTGGCTTCCACTTCATTAAGTTTAAGGGCTTCAGCTTTGGCCCCATGTCTGGTACAAACCTATATATACTACTTAAAACTAACTTACATACACTTCATAAGTACCAACCACATACTTACATATACAGTACAGTACTTTGCTACTTACATACAATATCTACTTAACTACCGGTACTGTTATTATATAATATTTGCACTTATATACCTACAAACATGCATATTCTGGGCCCGAAACTGCATAGTGGCTATTTTCGTGTCAAATCAAGGTACAGTATACAGTTATCTATGATTTAACATAAAGCTATAATACAATGAACGAATAATTATACAGTACGTAGTAGCTTCAGGGCAACATAGATTTTGAACACAGTGAAGGTGAACAGAATACAGTACAAGTCTAGTGTGCCTGTATGAAGATACTATTGAGAAACTCATACCAAATACAATGACTTCCAAACCTTCTTTCTCAAAAGGTTACATAAAGAACTTGTATGTTGATTCACAGCTCCAAAGAACACAAATTACCCAATAAACCTTTTATTACTCATAAAAAACTTATTTGTTTTATGATTGGCACTTTCCCCATTCTGAACTGTATGTGCCATTTTAACATAATCTTTCATTGAAAAGCTTTAGAGTATGAAGCATAAGAATAACATGCAAAATAATGGGTTGCCAAAGTGAGCTGGATGGCACAGCATATTTTTCATTTAATGCATTGCAGCATATAACATTCTCAAGTATCATTCTCAAATTTCTGTACCCTACCTGATGTATATAACCTTTGATATCAGCTATGATTTCATAAAAAAATTTAATGTTGTTGTTAATGATTTTGTCCGCAGGAAACCTTTTACTGTAAAAATTACTTGCAGTGTGTTTTCATGCTAACTCAGCAACCAGAAAAAGTGTCTAACTCAAACTAGTATCTCATGTCTAAATTCTGTTTCAATCTATTCAAAAGTGGGCATAAATTTGAAAGGACACTTGCTAAGAAGAGTACTGTACAGTTGTTAAAGTTCCTCAAGCTACTGTATTTAGTCAAACAGACCCAAGTCCTTGATGATGGCCACAATCTGTACTGGGTTTGCCCTATAGTAGCCCTTATGGAATATATGTTGTGTTGCTGGCGCCGGTGCTTGTGTGTAGTGCAGTTTTCCTTGATGTGTTTAACAGTGTACGGTGCTCTACTGCATCTTGGACAGGACTACATTCTCACTGGGAAGGAAGGACTCAATGGATGTCAAGAGGCTGAAGTAGCTGAATGCTATTCTTCAGCAATTGGATGGAGCGGTGAGTGATCTGAGTATACGAGTGCTTCTGGAAGCCAGTTTGGGGTGGGCAAGGTAGAGTGAAGATAGTGCAGGTATTTGTGTAGGATAATGTGAGCTGGCTGTCATTTTAACATTCCCTAGCATGTGTGTGTTCTACCATGTAGTGTAATAGGTACTGTGGGTCTGTGGAGGTTGCTGCAAGAAATGTTGGTGTGCCTCTCAGGCGAAGATGGTCTCTGATCTTGAAAACTTTGGTTTCGTGGAGCAGGTGGCCTGCAGGTGTTGTGACTGTGCAACACTGCTCTCTTCTGTATGGTCTGCAGGGTGTTGTGGTGCATCTTAGTGAGAACAGAGGCCCAGGTAGGGCTTGCACAGTTCATCATCGAGTGTAAATATTGTCTGTATACTTCGGTTCTCTCAAATATTGTATTTGACAACTGAACTGGGGGCATCGAGTCTTGATATGCATTAATATAGGTAATGCCAAGTATTTTGGAAGGTGGGGGGGGGGGGATATGAGGGTGTTGTTTATGGTGAGGTGTGGTGTTCAGCTCTCTAATTGGTAGGAAAGGTGGTTGTGGATTTGGCTGGGGCTATTTCAAGTCTGTTTATGGTGAATCAGGCATGTAGTTTGTCAAGGAAAGGTTACAGAGAGTATAGAACAGCATGTTTCAATATACTGTACAGCTGGCAAAATAGGAATTGCAACAAATCTTGATGGAACGCTTATAATATTAATATCCACAACTATTTGTAGGGAATATAAGAATGTAATACAAAAGGAAATGTACATTTCCTTCTGTTTTACATACTGTACTTATGATCCTTACAAATAACTATGGACATTGCATACTTAATGTTTCATCAAAAGTTGTCGCAATTCATATTTTTGTCAACTGTACATAGTTTTAATTATCTGTACTTGGTACCAGTAAACTTATATAATTTTTCTGAACTGATAGGGAAGGATGACACTTACCATGAATCTCACAAGACAAAAGCTAATACTTGTATGATTTTGCTTAACAGTACAAAAATAAAATCTATACAATCTTGTACAACTGTAATACCATTTACCGATATATCCAGGTTATCTTATTTTCTTAAAAAACTAAAGTTTAACTTTCCCAGTAAGTTTTCCTATAAGACTTAAAAGTAAGATTTTCTGCAAATAAATTAATAGTCCTGGCAACTGACTGACAGCTTATTGTTTATCCAACCTATGAAGAAAGTGTGCATCATTAGCTAGAATGTCAAAAGGAGTAAAGACAAATATCAGAACTGTAGTTATTCACTACAGTATATGTTTTAGTGTTGAAAAGAGAACAAAAGACAGTAAGTAACTGTTGCACTACTCACCACAAGTTGACGTTGTGTTGTGTTGAGACTAGGAGAGGTTAAGTACAGTAGGTCAGGGACTTGCCCCCTTGGCGATCTTGAACGCAATATAACGCAACGCACGATTATTGCACGATCGATTTCACTTTAGATCACTTCACGTTTCCACTAATCACTTCTCACTCATTAAATCATCCCCTCACTATTTCATTAGCCAGGCAAAGATGCTCTTATATCAATGAAATCAGCACTTGGCTAAGAGCCATCCCTATATACATATATAATCTCTGGTTTGAACTTTCTATTTTATAGATTGCATCTCCAACACACTTAGTCCTGAATGCTTGAGTGGGTCCATGCAAGATGTACTACCTTACCAACCAAGTCTGTGTGACCAAGACCTTACAGCTAAGCCGAGTCCATATGGGTGGGCCTGGCTCTTGTCAACCTGCTAGTGAGTGTCACTGCTTTGCTGGGATAATGTGGACTTAACCCAAGCACCATCACACACGAAGTCCATGAAGCAACTAGTGGTATGAAAGTCCCTTTGTATATACTCAGAGGCTAGTCCACAGGGTGCTACTTAATTACCAGCTTTATTATCTACTGCTTAAGTTCTTAATAATTAGCTACATATAAATTCCACGTCTATACTGCTCTTTAGAACCAAAGAGAAATGTTCTTGATGACTGTGGTTAGAGCAAAAACTGATGTCGAGAGGAACGCACCGCGCGCCCTGTTTGTGTGTCACTCACTAGCCAGGTTGCATGATAGAGAAAGGGAGAGAGTCCTGTGAGAGGATGTGGGTCCTCAGCACTGGGGGGTTTGGGAGAGACAGAGCGGCAATAGACAGGGAGTGAGGGGGCAGGACCACCAGTGAGGGGCCCCAACCGCTCTCTTATCTTTACCCTCATACCCGCAGCAGCCTCCATGCCACTGCCGCCACCACCCAACACAGAGTCCTTTCACCTGGCTAAGCAGCAGAGCAGCCTTTATCCACCCCACTAGCCACCACTGCTAAACCTTACACAGGATCACAATCACTCATCTTCATCCAGGTGCAGCAAGGTTTGGTAAGGACAATGGGTGTAAGGCTGGTCTGTGGTGTGAATCATTTGTCAAGTGTACATATTGTGAGATGTAAGAGATATTGTGGATAGCTGTATAGTATAGAGAAAGTAAATGCTGTAAAGATAGCAATACTAAGAGTAAGAACAGTGGATGTAAGAGAGTATGTTTGGAGCATGAACTGTGCAAAAGCATAGACTGGAGGAGGTTAAACACATTTGGATGAAGAGTGTGTGGTGACGACAGGTAGAGCAGTGGGCAGTGTAGTAGGGTAGAGGCAGACTCGCAGCCAGCCTCAACCCTGGCGGTAGTGACGCACCTGAAGCTTGCATCGCCACGGCCACCCCTGAAGCTACCACGGTCCCTGGGGCGGCCGCGGCGGTCCCCTGGTTGTTGCAGCGGGCGGCGCAGTGGACCCCGGGCTCGTGCAACGTGGGAGGCACGCTTGCTCTTGTGCAGCACCGGTGTCAGATTTATTCCAGGGTCCTTGGGCAACAGTCGGCACAGCTCCTCTGCTACACGGGGCTCGATCTCCTACAGTACACATCAAAGTTATATCATCATTACTTTGACAGGTTTATCAAAATTGCAGCATGTACAGTAATTTGAAGAGCCAACAGAAAATTACACACTTAAACTTTAATAACTATTATAAATATGATATGTTAAAAGCAGAAAAATTATATACACACACTTGTACATGCAAGGAATTGCAACCTCCATTAGAAAGTGAGCACTTTACAAGAATTCCTCCTGAATAATAGGAATACCCAGCCTCCATCTAATTCGTCATAATCCTGCATAATAAAAATTTCAATCATCAGTTCAAAATTTAAGTGTCAGCAATATACTGTCTCCTAAGAACTCTGCTGTAAAGCCACATTATATTTGATACTGCAGATGCATTTCTGAGTGACAAATATTTATATTGCATGACAAATGACATCAACTGTTCTTAATGAAGAACAACTGGTTTCCCTCCTATGACCTTGAAACCACATTGGAAGCACTGTCCATGGGCCTACCTGACCGTCCCTGCCAATCTTGACAGGTTTACCCTCATTCCACGGGTTGTAAAGGTGTTGTGTCTTGGTGAACGATAAGTCTTTCCTAAAAGAAATACAAAGACAAACAAATCAGTGTAAGCAACAGATAATGACACATTTGAAAAATTTGTAGATATATAGCATAGTTATACATTCATAAGCAATATGACAACAAAAGGAAAATTTGTTACATTTTATTACTTATTCAGTTTTGGTACAACTGAAAAGAGTATTGTCACAAGGAGACAAGACAATGAGTGTGAAAGAAAAAATATTTATATATATATATATATCATAGTTATGCACATCTTAACATTTGGTAGTGAATTGTATAACTGGAATGGGCCAGAGCAGTATAAAATTAAAGGTAATGAAAATAACATACTTGAGAGATGAAAATGGTCTAAAATAGTGGTTTTTAAACTTTTCTTGACAACAACTCAAATTTATGTTAAAAATCTATAAAGCAACCCACATCCTCATAAACTTTATTATAAACACGGCTTTCATAGCCCTAGCTCCTTTCCTCCCTCTAGTTCCTTTATTTTCTGTTTTGATTTTGCACTTTCCTCTGATCTAATGTTACCATACGTTCAACTATTTGAGAAAGCAGTGTGACTATTTTGTTGGATCATAGTATACTGTCTATAAACTGATCTACAGTATATTCTATTAACACTTAAGTTTCAAAGGATACAGATCCACAAGAGAATTCATATGCCAAGTTAAATACATAAGCACTCTTGGCAAATTACAACTAACCGTGAAATCCAGTCCAGCTGAAAGACTCCCCCCAGGGCTCTGGCAGAGAGTCCCGGGGGCAGGACCCAGGACACAGGTGGCAGGTCACGACGTGACTCACCACTCAGCCTTGCAAACCCTGTACAAAAAATACACCTTATGTAAGTTCCCATATGGTTCAATTACTTCCTTTCCAAAGGGTTGTAATGTTCTGTACCTTCCATATTGTACTTTAAACACACTTTAGCTTAACTTAATCTATTGGTAAAAGCAGTACAATACAGTATCTTGAAAACCCTGTTAGCCTTCAACACTTAAAGGGATTTGACATCTCTTCAGTCCTGATTTACTCCCACTGGGCTCTTAAACCGTCACTCTTTCTATAGCAATGAAAGTATCATACCTCCAGCCTTACGAGGGGCTGGGCCCAGTTGGGTGAAGTCAAAATCATTCTTTCATTCATTACCTTTAAAATAAGTTTGTCATATGAGAGCCTCCAAGAGTCACATTGGAGGTAACTTTAGAGCAGCATTTCTCCCAAGGTACGACACACTTACCACAAAAGCGTCCTGATTCCTTGATTGAGAAGATGAGTATAACATTGCGAGCTTCCCTGAAGGCTTGGTTCAATTTTGCCTCATTCTGGGGAGGTGTAGACCATACACCATTTGACTTGGACAGGGTTATGTTCTCAGCATTATTTGACTTCATTAGGAAAAAGCGAGCATCACGGAACAAGTAGTTGATCTTCGTTACATAGTCATATTTCTTTTTGTTTGACTGGCTTTCAGCATTCCTCTGTTGGGCTGATAACAAAACAAACTGGAATTAGCACATGAAAACTGCCTAGAATATGGATCTCATATACTGTGCAAGATATTGGTACTATTGAAAGAATTGTTAATGAAAAATAAGTTCCTTCATTATCTAATTGATCATCCAACAATGGTAATGACTTAACACCCATATGTGACAACAAAGACCACAGTTTAACATCATCTTTCCTCAGCAGACATGGGGCTGAAACTGGGTTTTTAAGCCTATGGCTTTGACTTCTTAAGAAGTTAAGCTTTGGCTTCATACATCTGCAAGGGCTTTGGCTTTATAGCCAAATAGGATGACTTCAGCCCCACCTGTAAGTTAATGCACAAGGATCTAGAATGCAATGTCTAATAACTCTTACGACTTATTGTAGATCCTGTGGGATAAATAATATTGTTATTGCAACAAGATCATGAAATGAACAGGTCTAGAACATGTGTTCTAAGGGATTAGTTATCAAAATAATTTTGCGACTCAAAACTGGCTTCGGCTTGATGATGACCATTTAACCTGACTTCGGCTTCATGAAATTCTAGGGCTTTGGATTCGATTGTTCCTAAGTGAGACCACAGCACAATACTTCATATACTTACAGTCCTCACCACTCTTTATTGATGTCTCTGAATTACTGCGCTTTCTCTTTCTGGAATCGTCCTTCTCATCTGGTTCCTCTTCTTTGGTAACTGCAAAACGTAAAATGGACAATCTGTTAATTTTACTTCACGAATACTAAAAAGTCATCCTAATGATTTGACTACACCATAACTCTACTCTCCTTTACCTTTTCTTGCTAAGCCAAACAAATATAAAAATGAAGGCACCACATGTTGAGGCAAGGAATAAGAGAAAAAGAACAATTTGGCTACAGCCTACTGGGTGGAAGCATGGAAAGACTTCCCTACCTGTACAGATAAGATATAATTTACTTTACATTTTGGCACTTTTTAACTTTTCCCACCATTACTGGTTTGTTGAAATATAACAGCTGTACCTCACACCTTACTGGTTACGATACTACAATTGCACAAAACACATAGTTTCATAATCATTCATCTCACATACCCATGTCAGCAATTACTTTTTGTTTACTCCTTGAATAGAATCTTTTAAATTAATCACTACTATACCTCTGTAATTCATGCATACCAAATAATACAAATATTTCTCTACAGTATAATGGACTCACTGGAAGACTCTCTGGAGATAGATGAAGGCTGAGAAGCATCACTCATTGAAGGTTCATCATCATCGCTGAGCTGGTGGTCTGAAGAAGCTTCACTCCGTGTGTCAAACTCCACATCACCATCCCCATTGCCACCTTTGTCCCCGTCTTCACCTACAAAATAAAGTGAAATTATATTAGTGAAAATCACTAATAACATAATATCAGGCTTTATTGAAGAGCAAGTGACCAAGGCAGGGTCACGCTAATATGGAAACTACCTTTCAAGAGTACTGAATGTACATCGGTGTGATCAATGACTACCGTAATGATACTGAAATAATGCATTCAAATTGTGACACTTCTTTGAGAGGATTGGAACATATATCCCCAGTTATCATAACCCCCCATCCCATCATCTATATCATCCATGTTGGCAACTCACCATGATTATAGGGCTGCTATCATATAGCCAGAACAAATGACACATCCCAATGTGTAATATTGGGGGTCTCAAAATTTCAGACTAGCATATGCATCAATACTTTCTGGAGTGAGTATACATACGAGAAATAAGAAAAGTGTGAAAACATAAGGCAATGTGAGGGTACAATAGCCTAGACTCTGATATGTTGTACAAACAAAAGAATCCTTTTCAGAGTTCCAAACATAAAATATAATTTTTCTACATACAAGCCAGCCCAAGGACTTACCCCCTTCACCATCCTTTTTGTTTGGTCGAACCTTTTTCTTGCCCTCTCTCTTTCCCCGAGAACTTTCCTGCTTCTCCTTTAGCTTAGCTCTCTTTGCAGCCATTTCCTTGGCATCTTCCTTCTTCACCTTGCTAAGTGACTCCTTTCCATCAGTACCTTTCTTCCGCCGCTTGTCTGTGGAGTGAAAGTAAACTGTGTTGGGCATCTTGAACTAAGTCTCCCCAAAATATGAGAGCAAAACAGAATTACACAAACTTGATGGGTGTTGTAGGCAGCAGCGAACATATAAAAATTTCATACAACTATTTCTTCAACTGCTCGAATTGAAAATTGAAACCTGTCATTCAGTACTCCCTCTACTCTCAAACAAACAATATTACCATGGTACAAGTATCTTATTGTCTTTGGTAGCCTTTCTTTTTATAACCGAGATGAATTTTGACAGATTCTGGAAAAACCAAGACTTAAGATTCAATTATAAGGCACACCTACAGTATTGCCCTCCACATGCAGCCATTACAATATTAGTGTCAATACTCAAGAACTGGAGTCACAGGCCAACCAGCCTCTTCCAGAAAGACATAATCAAGCATCTTTTAGTTTGATAGTATACATTTGCAACACCTTCCACTGTAACAGGCTCTTAGTGATAGCTTTTTGTTCAATTCTGCAATTAAAAAACAAAACAAAAGGATGTGTTAAGGTTTCCGTAAAAAAAAAAAAAAAAAAAAATAATAAAAAAACTTGGCATCACTATCAGCATAACAAAATCTGACTTACTTGCTTTATCTTCAGAAACATCATTAAGTTCATCAAAGTTCTCAGCCGAGTCCAAAAGCTCATCCATGAGGTCCACCTCCTGCTCACCTGGAATGTGATGAGGGCATTTCAGGTGTGAATGAAGAGCAACGTGAATGATATCATGCAACCTAGGTCATAATTGTCCAATGGTAATGTTAAACTTTGAGTTGTACAAGGAAGATGGATGTGCTGTTCTTTTCTAGGGGTTGTAGATGTTTGGAACCCCTTATCCAGAAATGTCATACGTAGCACCGACTTAATCAATTAAATCCAGTCTTTTGTACGACTGAAAGAGTCTAGTGGGACCCATAATCTTCACTCACCAGGAAGCCTGAGGATGTCTAAGAGGCAAATATAAAATAAAGTGAGCTTTAAATAAAAACCATATGGGGAGGTAATGGTGTCGGTAAATCTAGAGCAACTGATTCCTCCAAACTATTCCAGACAACAGGCCCTAATTATTTTTGTTAATCTGTTCCTGTTTCCTGGCATACTTTGGAGGAATGACATCACTCCAATGTACCAAAAGTATACTATCCCCTTCACATACAAATAAACAAGGATCTTCATGCTGATTACTGAATACAGGCAACGCCCAGTATTTGAGAGGCATCCCTTGGAAACCAGCACAGCAGTCTATAGTACTATCAAAGACAAAATTTGTGTCGTGAAATTTGGTGATAACATATGGTACAAACTGGGCTAACCATACAGGGCACATATACCTGTCCAATAGTACAGTTTTCCCCATTTAGATTTTTTTTACAGGTACAGTACAATTATTTGTAACAGTAATTTTGGAAGAAATCCTTAGCTACAAACCAAAGTTTCATTAGACAGGGAAGGACAAGAGTAGAAAATATGTAAAGCAAGTACTGTAATAATGACAGCAAATATCCAGCCAGCCGACCCCTTCAAGTCCTTTCCTCCGTACACACACTCACACACAGTCGCTCAGATTACCCTTAATCTCTCTCTCCACACACACTTCTCAAGTAACTCATTTCCACCTCTTTAACTATTGATTTATGTCATTATGTACGCTTCGCTCCCGTACGTCTGTGTCGGGAGTACCACACTTTCGTGTAACGTCTTCTTCACTTCCATACTCATCGCCCTGTTCCTTGTCACTGCTTTCAGCATTCCTACAACCCTCTTCCCCTGTTGCACCCTCTCCAGCACCTCATCCTCTAGACTCCCAATTTGACTCATCACACTGCCCAAATACTTAAATGAGCTTACAATTTCCATAACCTGACCATTCAACCTCACCTCACAGCCTGTGGCTGCACCCCTTTCAAAGACCATAACTTTGCTCTTCACCACATTTACCTCCAGGTTCCGTTTCTCACATACATATTCACCAAACCCTGCATCTCTCACTCATCGTCACTCAACAAAACTGTATCGTCAGCAAATAACAGCACAGACAACTCCACTCACTCCCTTTCCTTATCAGAGGTACACCAACATCCACTGCTCTTCCCTGTATTTCCTTCAATACTCCATCCAAATACCTGTATACACTGAACAACCATGGGGACATCACACAGCCTTGTTTCAACCCAACATCCACCAGGACTGCTGCTCTTGCACGGTTGCACCCTCATACAAGCTCTTCACTACCTCCAGCAACTTCCAACCACTCCATAATTCTCAGTAAATGCAGCATACAACTTTTGTACCTTCTCCAGATATTTCTGATAACCAGTCTTCAAGCACACTTCCCTTTCCCTATGCCAGTCCACACATTTTCCACACCCACTCAACCACAATCTCACCATACACTCCATCTATTCCTGAATACTTTACTCTTCTTCACCTTCACCTTCATCCGTACCTACTCCACTACCTCTCTTCGGTATTTTAGTCAAGCGTTTGTCCATAATCACTCCCATTAATTTTTTTCTGTCAAATATAGTTCTTAATACATGTACCTCATTTCCTTATTGGGTATTTCTGTTGCAAATGTATTAACATGAACCGTCGGTTCCAGTATAATATCAATTCAAGATGGCCACCAAATGTTTACATCCAGGCCCCGTACTTTGCTAAGGTTAGGTCTCGGTAGTTTGCCGCGGTTCTGATTAGGTTAGGTCTTTATAATGCATTGTGGAAAATCTGTATATGTGGTCCACGCGGCAAATATTTACAATTTATGTATATTTAAGTAGGGGACAATGTAGTGTGTTCGTGTGTAATGAATATAATAGGCGATTGCACTTAACTTTCGGCAGAATAGGCTTTTGAAAAATCGCGACCGCTTTTGAGACGAAGTCCAGCGTAGCGCTTCCGAGACAAAGTCCAGCGTAGGAGTAAGTCTACGGTGTTAATACCCTAAGTTCAGACTCCAGCGTTCACGGTGTCTTTCTCTCCCAGGTCCTTTAAAATAAGCCACTGAACACTGTACAAAGTAGTGCACATCATTGATGGGATGCTCATGTGCTACCGTACTTCAAGTTGCCATCTCGTAAATCATGTATTTTTTTTAATTAAATGACGCTTTCAATATTCTTTTAATTCCATCACCATTTATATATAGATAATTTCATTATTTACTCACTTAATTTCATAAATTATTTTCTCATCTCATATTATTATAATCATTATTATTAATGCAATCTATCAACCTTCTGTATTCATCCGCTATTTTCCACCATCCCATTTTCCCTGCTACGTGTCAGTAGTACATGACAAGTTGACACCACCAACATGGCTTCCAGCAGCTATGGCTTTTTTTTTCACGCATTTTGCTAAGCCACAAGAACTTTTTAATTTATGTGTGGATCATAGGCTAATTTTGAAACATAAAATAAGTGAGCAGTGTGGACAGGAGGCTACTATGGATTATAATAACAAATTACGCAATGTAACAAATATGTCAGCCGGAATACAAAATCACGGCCCAGCTTTCTTCGAAAATTTAATCATCTGCACAATTTTCCTGCAAGTCTGGTAAGAGTTAAAACCTTTTTGTAATATATTTTATTAACAAATAGCAATAATAATTATGTACAACAATTGTAATGGCCAGTCAGGTAGTCTGCTAAGGATAATAAAGGGGGGCAGTTAAGTCACGTGAGGTTATGTCCCGGTAGTGTGCCCCAGTTATGTCCCGGTAGTGTGCCCCAGTTATGTCCCGGTAGTCTGCCCCGGTTATGTCCCGGTAGTCTGCCCCAGTTAGGTCCCGGTAGTGTGTCCCAGTCCAGATTAGGTTAGGTCAGGTGAGGTGAGGTCTGACTAGTTTCTACTGTATATTGTGCCATGGTCTGCCCCGGTTATGTCCCGGTAGCCTGCCCTGGTTATGTCCCGGTAGTCTGCCCCGGTTAGGTCCCGGTAGTCTGCCCTGGTTAGGTCCCGGTAGTGTGCCCTGGTTAGGTTCCGGTAGTCTGCCCAGGTTAGGTTAGGTTAGGTTAGGTCAGGTTAGGTTTGGTTAAGTATCTAAACTTGCCTCGGATTTCCAAAATCTTGACATTTATCCCTCAGGAAAAATGCAAAACCCGAGCCAACTTTTGCCGAAACTTGGCTCGGATTTCCAAAATCTTGACATTTATCCCTCAGGAAAATTGCTAAACCCGAGCCAACTTTTGCCAAAACTTGGCTCGGATTTTCAATTTTTCGACATTTATGCAGGTCAAGAAACCAGTATCAAGGCAAAATAAGCTCATTTTCCCCCACCCAAAACCCCCGATTCCCAGTGCTCTCCCCCAAGATTGAAGGGGTTAGGGAATATGTATAAACCAAGTGGTTTCCAATCAATATTATGGTCACTAATGAATAGAACAAGTAAAAATAAGCAGGGAAAAAAAAAGACAACAAAAAACACGTGGACCACTTATACAGAATTACCTGCATTGTACCTGTAGTGTTTTTCAGACGAATCTAGTTCAAATATGACGAAAATTAGGTGTTTGGAGATTGAGTTGGGGAGGCAGGGGGGGGGGGTGATATCTCCCAATACATTAATTTGCGACGTTCAAAAGTCAAAACACACTATAAACCACATTGCATTCTGAAAACCTCGAGTCGAAAGCAGATTATGGACAAACGCTTGACTATTACCCTCTCTTCTTTTCCCTCCCATACCCTACGTAAATATGTTTGCCTGCGTTCCACTTCCTTCATTCAACAATTCATTAAAATACGTAAAACAAGGGTAACCAAAACAAGTAAATAACAATGACAGCAAACATCCAGTCAGTCGACCCTTTCAAGTCCCTTCCTCCAAACACACACACACACACACAGTCACTTACAATTACCCTATCATCATTACTCTCTAACATACACGGGGCACCAAATAATAATACCTCAACATGTGTGATCATTAAATAAGCTTCTACCACCACCAATACAACCTTTAGCATCACCATTGTGTGTGTGTGTGTGTGTGTGTCGGTAGTGGTGAATCAAGTGGATGTATGTATGTATGGTGGTGGTAGGAGATTATTTAATGTTATATTTCTTTATTTAGAGGTGTTAGTGTGAGTTGTTGGCCTTACCTTTCATCTCGGCGTTCTCCTCACTCATTATGGATTGGGTTCGAGTCCCAGGGGTGTGTGTAGGACCCTTGTGGGGGATGAAATAAGGAAGATGTAAAATACGAGGCTTGTAGGGAATGAAGGCGTCCTCCTGCTGCTGCTGTTGTAAGCCTCGGAGTGGGTGGGTGGGGGGTGGGAACTGGGGAGGGGGGGATTGGAGGTGAAGGGAGGGGTTGCTGATGGGAAGGAGGGATGGGAGGGGCTGTTGATGGGGAGAGGAGTGGGTACCAGGGGTGGGGAGGGGGAATGGGAGGTGTAGAGAGGTGTTTATGGGGAAGGGGTGGGTGGGACTCGGAAGGGATGAATAGGGGTCGATGGGGAAGTGGGGATGGACCGAGGGAGAAATGGGAAGTGAAGGGAGGGGCTGTTGATGGTGAGGGGAGTAATGGGAAGGGGGATTGGGGTCGTAGGGGAAGGGGAGGTGATGGGAGGGGCTGTTTAGTCTTGATGGGGGAGGGGTAGGGAAGGGCTTTGGTGGGGGATTGGGGTCATAGGGGGACGGGGAGGCCGGCTCTCGTCTCGCCGGGTCTCGTCCCCAGCGAGACCCACCCCAACCTTGTTCACTCACATTTCTTTTTTCTAATCATATGGGTTGCAAAGAAGACCAGTGGAGGTATAGAATTAGTGCATGAAAGATAGATTACAATTTGATATAGTATAATGCGTGGTTGTAGTGCTAATGGAGTAAGGACAGTACAAACTGTTTTTGTTCTCTTTGTTCATATTCCTCCTTCTACAATCTCTAACATCCTGGTAGAACTTTGCATTAAAATCCTATTACTCTATAAATAGCACTAGATATTCACAAGGTCAAGATATCCACCAACAAAATAATAGGACGCCCCCCCCAAAAAAAAAAACAAGTGCCGTTGAAAATGTTGTAAATTGTCCCAATCATTTCCCTTCTGCTGCTGTTGCTGTCATGAAGCTTTATTATTATTTATGTTTATTATTGGTGTGTTGCCTGCCAATATCCATCACAGCTCGTGTAAGTATAAAGTGGTTGAAAAAGCATAATAATTACATGATAACATATAATATCGTTACATAAATGGTTCGTTATAATTTCATGGCATTATAAATATTGGACCCGAGCCGCTCTTCATTGTTACTTGACAATAATATTATTGTACTTTACGCCGCTTGCTAGGATGTGAGCTGTACTTTATGGGTTTTGGCACCCCTTTGGACTGTAGCTGATCCCTTTCATCTCTTCAACTATCCCTCCTTTTTCCTCTACTCAGTGCGGTGGGCAGAACTTTAAAGGTTTTGCTGCTCCTTCACCACCAGCCAGTCCTTTTGAATTCTTCACCTGTCCATCCTCTCCTTCCGTTTCCTTCATGTCTGCTGTCACACTTCTCTTTTTCTGATGGAGCTTTGTATTTGTGGGTCTTGTACACTGAATAAGATATCCTTAGAAATATAAATATAATAGTGTAGTGTCAATTTATTGTATTTTACCCCTTTAATTTTGTTACTCACAGGATGATGGAACTTCTGGTTATGTAAAGGGCAAGACTCACACCAACAATTGGGCTGTACTGGTGGATACATCACGGTTTTGGTTTAACTATCGTCATGTGGCCAATGTTCTCTCCATGTACCGCTCGGTTAAGAGGCTTGGCATTCCAGACAGGTCAGTAAAGGGAGCACTTGACATTGTTTTGACACTTTTAGTTCCTAATGAGTAATGAAGCATATCGCGTCCGTAACTGTTAGTGTGCTGAGTGAGCAGGGACCTCACATCTTCTCCCAATCCGCTCTTCCTCGCTCACCACTGAAAAAAAATTGTTGTATTCCATTTACTCTCCCAACCTTATATATTCATGTAATGTACTCATTTTTTTTTTTTTTTTTTTTTTTTTTTTTTTTTTTTTTGTAGAGGAATGTTTGTTCTTTCTAAATGTGGAGCGGTTGGATTTTTCCCAATTATATGCGTCATCGGGTAATGAGCAGTTGGAATTTTCCCGACACCCCTGTTACTGAAAGGGTTAACTTCATACCTCGTGAATTCAGTTCATGGTTATACTTTCATGGCTTATTAAGCAGAAGTCATAGTTATATATTTTATTTTAATTAAATACTGTATTGTATTGCATCAGTAGTTAAAGGATATTGATTCCTTGAGTGTCTGATGGTACCAGCTTCTAAGTCTCTATTACATAATTGACCAGTGTAAGCATATTATGATTTTGTATAGGGTAGCAATTGTATACCTTAATAATGTATAGTATTAATACTGTATAGTAAATGTTATGGTGCATTCTATTGTTACCAAAACAGTTTATGTAGTGTGTTTCTTGGGCATATACCGGTACTTATTGGGATAGTGGAATTTTGTCCCCGACATTGTAATGGCCGGACCTGAGAGTTAAAGGCGGAATTTGAAAGCTACGCCATTGGAGTACTTCTTTGGCTTACCCGGTAGAATTACCGGCTGAGATTTCTCTGGTCCGGGGTTCGATTCCCCGTGGGTACGACTAGAATTTAAATGGATCAATTTCTGGGTCTGACTTACTTGGGTGATTTGGATTTGGATATTGGGATTATTACATCATGTCCTAAGTCGTACCACCTCCCCTTGCAGCCAGATCATCCTCATGGTTGCAGATGACATGGCCTGCAACCCCCGTAATCCTCGCCCTGCCACCGTCTTCAACAATGCACATCAGCATATCAATGTATATGGCGAGGATGTGGAGGTTGATTACAGGGGATATGAGGTGTGTTGAGCACTACTCACTGTAAGAAAGTTAATAAGTTTTAATAGTACTGAAATAAAATAATGACAGTACTGTACAATAATTATGATAACTAGAGCATTTGGAGATTGCAAACTTCTGCCTAGGCTGAAGATTCTCTAACTATTTATACACGAGGATGATCATCTCTCCTAAATGGTTATAAAAGACTTTCGGCATTCCCTCCAGCAATTCACCCCATCACTGTTTTTTAAAGTTGTGAAACTACCAGCATTGTCACCATTATTTCACCCTTATTCTTAACAAATAATGTATATATTAACAATTCCTAGATTCAGATCTGCATCTCTCCCTAAATCTAATAACTTGTTGCCAGTCCCAAGACCTACCTGTGGTCAATTCATTGTTTAGGAAAAATCTCACTAACAGACAACAAACAGCCAACCAACCAATAACATAGCCTTGTGGCAGAGGTAGTAAGTGTAATACAGTAATGATAATAACAGTGCTGTACAATACTGTATAATACTGTAAGACAAGTACACAAAATTAACTAATACCAATAAGATACTAATACTAATAAAATTGTTCCTGGATCAACCAGGTGACAGTTGAGAACTTTGTGCGTCTGCTGACAGGGCGTTTGGCACCGAGCACACCACGCTCCAAGAGACTTCTCACAGATGACGGCTCAAATATTCTCATCTACATGACTGGTCATGGTGGTGATGGCTTCCTCAAATTCCAAGATTCAGAGGAGATCACAAATGTGGAACTGGCTGATGCATTTGAACAGATGTGGCAAAAGAAGAGGTGTGGTGGTTGAATATTTTTGCATATACTTACCCTTATGATATTTTTGATATAATAGAAAATGGGTGGGAATTTACTAACCAACTGTGAAATGTCTTGACATCTTGTTTAACTTGCTGGCGTAGCCTATATGGTTAGTTTGACTTTCACTGTAATGAATATTATGTGTTGATATTATGATTTTTGATAGTTTAATGTGTTATTTTTCTTTTCCATATTATCCAGCATGTATTATGAAAGCACTAAAGAACTTATTGTTGATAATACATGGCTCTTCAAAATGATTAACCTGATTTCATAATGTATTATACAGAGTACTTCATAACTGAACTCATAATGTATTTATTATCATAACCAAATGTTTTTTAATGCAGTTTAGTACTGTACTGTAAAATAAATACATGGAATAGATTATATAAGTTACCAATGCTCATATATCTTCTGACTGTTAAAGAATAAATTACTTTTTGACATACTTGTTCCTTACAGATACAATGAGATCTTATTCATCATTGATACATGCCAAGCGGCATCCATGTATGAACATTTCTATTCTCCAAACATCCTGGCAATTGCATCGAGTCTTGTAGGGGAAGACTCACTGTCGGTCAGTACAATAGTTACACAATTTACATTTGTAACAGCATGTTTTATATACTTCATTGTGATTGATTAAACAGTGATTTGCAGACAACATACAATTGAGAAATACTTTATAACTTGAGTAAGGCGAGAAACAACTGGAAAGGAGGAAAATGCAATTTACATTGGTGTTTTAACCAACACAGCAGTATTGGTGGACATCTTTAAGTCAAACCAAAGCTACATTGATATTCTTTTAATTATTTGTGCTGATGTGCATGGGATTTCATTGTTTAAATGTGTATGGCGGAACTGGCCACAGGTATGGCCTTTTCCTTGGTTTACCATGGTTCGGAAAAGTTACTTGAACTTGGTTGTATAACAGGATTTGGTGCTGCATGGATAGATGGATGGCTTGAGACAAACTAAGTTATTATAAATACTGTGTTCAACTTCTCCAGCACCATGTGGACCCGGCCATCGGTGTGTACATTATTGACCGATTTACCTACTACGCTCTCGAGTTCCTGGAGCGAGTCACCCCAGACAGCACCAAGACACTGGCTGAGTTTGTATGTCTTCACCACCATTGTTCATCATCACAATATTACCTTTCTCTTATCTCTTATTATCAGCATTGCTCCTTAAGTCTGCACCACCTCTCTCCTTTATATTTTATTTCACCTCTGCCATATTTCTCATAACTATCTGCCTTCACTTCATATCTCCATATTATTTTGTTTATTTTATATATATAAATTTTTTTTTTTTTTCCTCATAACCCTCTAACCGCGGGCATATTTGAGCCGGTCAACTCTGTATTGCGGGTATAGTTTTTACAAAATGTAAACAAACAATTGGCGTCTAATAGCGTGAAAACTACTAAACCTACATGAATAAATGATACATGAAATTGAAGTACAACCTTTAGCTGTCTCCTGATGTACTTGTAAAGGCTAAATGGACAACTGTAGGATGGGTAGCCAGCTCAGAATGACCACAATTCAAAATTCACTTTTACACTCTCCTGACAATGCTAAGTACGTTTTCTGATTTTGTCATAAAACGTGTCAGAATCACATTTTTCAACACAGTAATATGAAATATAATGTCACTGTCATTTTTACGTACATATACTAGTAATTTACTCAAAAGCAGAACACTGAAAATACATCCTCACATGCTGATAGATATTGCTATACTGGCTGGACAAGGCTGGTGTGACTCGTGGAAGTTCCTAAGCACACCCCACCTCTGTTGTGAGCCTAATCAAGTATGTCAGGGGATGCGCATATTTAAAAATGCATCCATCAACAAATGCTGTCACCCGCACTTGGTGGTGGTGTGGACAAGTGCCGACACCCACGGTTTAAGGGTTAATATCCTTGCGATTAGCCATATTCAGATCACATTATATATGATTTTGTATTATGGGACACAAAATCGTAAGATTACTTTTTGTAGGCAATGAACACTGCTGTAATTCTGTAGTTTGTCATTTGTCACAACAGTTGTACAGTATGTGTTTACAGGATTTTACCATTCTTTATTTGCCATTTCTTCCACAACAGCTGCAAGTGTGTCCAAAGCGTGTTTGTATATCGACGGTGGGAGTAAGACAAGACTTGTACAAACGTGACCCAAAGACAGTCCTAGTGAGTGAATTCTTTGGGTCTGTAAGAAGTGTTGAGCTGACTGAGCGCATCTTAGACATACCCAAGTGTGGTGGAAAAGGCAAAGTGGCCTTCAATGATTCACAGTGAGTATATTTTCAAAGGCAGTATGATTATGTTGTGCAGCTACCCATTTGTTTTTCTTTCTCTATATCAGTGAATATATAACTTTATTTTATAACAAGTTCTTTATTAAATCAGATTTTGGCAGAGGACTTTCCTCTTCTACGTATTAACATTTTATGAGAAGCTACACGTATTTTTTACTTTGTAAATATGACCTTAATTTCAGAGGTGAAGCGAGCACCAAAGAGAATGTGAAAAAGAGCCTGCAGAGAAAGAAGCTGGTGTATGCCAACCAACTACCAATTTCTTATACTAAATGAGCAAGTGTTGCCAAGTTGGAAATTCACCAATAATGTGTTGAATCAAGTACAGTGCTGTTTGTGGTGATGATGCCACCTCATTCCTGTTCTACTTCAACTGTGTAGTTCATTTGTATCTTTAAAGGATACTGTACTTGTTTATACAGTATACGGAAAGTATTAATTTACTTTGTGCATTTTCCATAAGACCCGAAGGTGCTGTTCTATATGGAAAGATCAGCTCATAGGTGAGAGCCAATCATGCTGAATGGATTAATGTCTTCTCTGGTTATCATTGTTTATAGTTTATTTTCACATTTGTATTCAGCTGTTGGTGAAATTGTATTGAGAATGCATTTGGACAATATAGACATTAAGGGTGTACACCCCTTCAGTCTTTAGGGAGGATGTGATTGGGTATGAGGACTGAAAACTTCTGATTCCTTCTGATTATGACACAAAAAAAACTCCAGTATAGGTGGCATTTTGTGGCTGTGTTTGAAGGCCTCTCTCTCCTCCAATATTCTGCCCACATTACATGGCTCTTCTGTCAACCTTCTTTAACTTATTTTACCTTTAAAACTGTTTTCTTTCCTATTTAACTTAATTAAATGCTGTGGAAAGTCACCTTCACATGATACCATCACTAGGCTAGGGACAAGATGATGTTGGTCCACACAACCTAGCTTGAAGATGGCTTTTGTAGGTCATGGAATTCACAACTAATGAACTGGGGATAAAGTAATGAATTAGAATTAATCAATTAATTAATTCAATATGAACTAGCACCAAGCACAGGGGGGTAATGCTTTGATAATGCACAATGTTAATACAGTACAGTATTTGTCATACGGTACTGTATATTAAAGTGCACAATATAGATTTACTGAACACAACTAAAGGCCCGTCCACACGATCGAGCGGTGCTCGCGAACACAAGCGAGCTGTTCGCCTGTTGATGGGCGTACCGCTTGTGCACGCGGCGGGCACACTTGTTGTGGTGTCCAAACGAACTTGTCTGACCAGTCACAGCCGGGCATGACCAGGCTAATTAAAAGAAAACAGTTGGGAAGTCATGTGACAATATTACGGGAATTAAAAGCTGGGAATACGAATGCCTTCATAAAGTACATGAGAATGGACCCAAATACATTTCACATGTTGCTCGATTGCCAGCGATAATACTGACAACCACGGCCCCTTGGCTGAGTGTTCGGTGAATTCGAACCACCACCAGCACGGGCAGTTTGCTGGTGTGCTCGCGAACACAAGCGGTAAGCCCCTCGACAGGCAAACAGCTCGCTTGTGATCGTGAGCACTGCTCAATCGTGTGGACGGGCCATAATGCACCGCAGAATTTTATCTCGCTTGCAAAATTAATCTTGAAAGTCATTACACGATTGAATGTAGTTAAAATTATACTGTACTGATCTTTTGATCTTGAGATGATGTCGCATGCTGATGTTGTTAAAATTATGTCATTATGAACAGTACCAGTATGGTGTTTATTATAGTGGAGAAATTGGTATGATGGTCAGGTTGCGAGTTAAACGCGAGAGACAACACGTCCAGCATGTACCAGTATAAAAGAACAGTGTACAATAATAATAGTCAACTAAGATTGCAGGGCACTCTTCCAGACAACATTTGTGTTCAGTGATGAGAGCCAACCCCGAGCCAGTTGATTAGGAGTTAGCACGGGACTACAGTAATTTTGATTTTGTATTCTGTATCTCCTAAAAAATGGTACTGTATGAATTATTACATTCTCATGAATGAAGCAAATAAATTCGAAGCGCGTTGTACAGGAGCTCAAAAAATTATGCGGCACCCAATTCTCTGATACCCTTTGCAATAATCAGATAGTGTAAATATGTCGTTCAAAATGCCTCGTGTGGTGTTGCATATTGTATGGTGTTGTAAGGGTGCCAATAATTTTTTTATGGTCCCAACATTATATTACTAGAAAGTCATTATTTTTTTCTTAATGAAGGAACCCTTTACTCTATAAATAAAGATACTGTATCCATTTTTTTATAAAACGTTATATTCTTTGCCTGCAATGATGTAAGCAGTACAGTATATCAAGGATTTGGACATCCTATTGAACTAAGGCCACTCAGTTTTTCAGCTGTCCCTCCTTTCCTTCTAATCTAATGTGCTTGTGTATATATCCACTCATGCTGCAGTGGTTTCCAGGTCTTTCTTCCATTTCATTTCTATTCCTTATTCTTAATTTTGCATAAACAGGGACTGTAGCAGATAATGTGGCTGGAATACATTTATCTTTTGCTATTGAAGCTCTGCAATGGCACTCTACTTTAGTTTACTTGTGGATGCCATATACTGACAGACTATCCTATACAGTATGTACTGTACAGTCGCAGTCAAATATAATCATCCATATAGGAGTAACTCACGTAAGAGTTTGACAGATTCCCTCTGTTCCTTAGCTGATAAAGTTTCCAATAAATAGGTTAAGAACCATCTTTTTATTTAATACAAGCAGTTACGCACTATTTAAAACAATAACATCATATGTGAACGTGAAAACATTAGACAATAAATTGTTTGAGATACCCATATGTGGATGATCATTATTGACCGCGACTGTACATACATCCCTTCAGCCTCACTAACTTGTAACTAATGAAAGTATGAGGGAAGAATGTGGTCATTTGTACTGCACACAATGCTGGGGCATTCAAAGTTTTCTCTAATAACGTGTGTAAGGAAAGAAATTGAAACTATTATCTTGTTATTGTATATATATTTCCTTTCTACAAAAGATTAAGTTTTTTAAAATTATATTACAGAAATAATTTCATCCTCAGCTTTCCTCCTATTTACATATTACATTGATAAGAAATTGTGCCATTATATAAATAGAAATAAATGAAAATTATCTATAATTTGACTTTACAAGCACAGAACTTGTAATGGAACTGTTTACAGGACCGCTTGTACTTCACTTTGCAGTGAAGTATATGACTTTATCCATACCAGGTGATATCATGTCCAGCAATAACCATGGTAGGGTTTAGTTCCTGCTCCTTCATTCCATTATATACATACCAGAAGTCAGAACACATCCAGTAGTCCCTCTTCCCTTCCTAATGAAGTACACAGTTGTTGTCATGCATACATTAAAGCTGATTAATGAATCTGGTGAACAATACAACAAATGGCTGACATTATGAATGTAGATGATCAAACAAAAAATAAAAATGCTCTTGAGATTCAGCAACATAAAAATTCCAAGTTGGAAGCCTTACTAGTCCGTGGTACACAAATAACTTACACACCAGTATACACTAAAAGCTCATGACTCCTGCCAGAAAAAATTATAACTGAGAAGCACTATGGACTGCATTAGATTTAACTTGTTCCCATAATTCAAGGAATAGTTGGACACACAAGTACATGGTATATATCAATGGTGCACAACCTACAGTATTTTTTGTTTTATTCAGGAGCCAACTTAGTGTCAAAGGGTAGACTTATTTCAGATCCCTGATATATCGAGTATGGTGGCTTTTGCATTTTGATGTGTGGTACTATGTACTGTATTTATTTATATTTAGTAATCACTGCATATTATCTTAAAATTATTATCAAGAGGCAATTATAGTAGTAATTTTAGGCTCAGATGAGTGTCATGAACCCAAGAGACTACATAAGCTGGCTCCATGTTGGAAATTTCAAAAGGTTGTACAGTACTGGTTACTTTCAGGGATGGTTTCTAATGTATTGTATGGTACTGCTGACATAAACACAGCTGCCCCAACAACATGCATCATATACACTTTATCATGGATTTGTGTGTACAACCGAATACTGTGCAGTTCCCAGGGTGCATTCATATACTATTTTAATGTCTGGGGTACATTAAGTTATAGCTGATATACACAGGTTGTGCAAATGCCAAATATCATTTCTCAAGTCAGTGATGTTGTATATCACAGCACAATGTTTGAGTGTATGATTTTCAGTTGAGGCTGAATGAAGCAAATTGGTTCCTGGTGGCAAGTTTGTTTGCGGATGACACTGTGCTGATGGCCGAGAATGAAAGGAATTTACAGAGAGTGGTGGACGAATTTCAGTCTGTGTGTAAACGAAGGAAACTGAAGGTGAATGTGGGTAAAAGTACAGTGATGGTATTTGAAAGAGCAGAAACTGAAGTGATTGACTTTGCTACACCTTACAGAGTGGCTGTACCAACTGGGATGAAGTGTGAGAGGATGGAGGAAGTGAAGGAGTTTAAGTACCTGGGTACAGTTATGTGTAAACATGGAAGGAGAAATTAGGGAGAGAGCATTGAAGGGTAGACAAGTCATAGGATCACTGGGGAGGATTATGAAGGGTAGAAGTGTGAGTATGGAAGTGAAAAGAGGACTACGAAATAGTATAATCCTGCCAACACTGACATATGCGTCGGAGACATGGACATGGAGTAGGGCTCACCAGTCTAGAATAGGTGCTGTGGAAATGAGTTACTTGAGAGGAGCATGTGGACTTACAAGGTGGGATGGAGAAAGTAATGAGAGTGTGTATGAGAGATGCGGTTTGAGTGAGAAGGCAATTGGCATTGAGTGTGGAGTGGTTGAGAGAGTGAAACGTGATTCATTGAGGTGGTTTGGACATGTAGAGAGAATGCAAAGTGAGGAGTTTGTGAAGAAGGTGTATGGAAGTGAAGTTGTGGGACCTGGTGTGAGAGGCAGACCTCCGGTTAGATGGCAGAACAGAGTGGAAGAGTATGTAAGTGAGAGAAACGTGAGGGGCAGAGGAGGGCTTGAACAAGTAAGGAGGGAGTGTTGGAACAGGGAGAACTGGAGACACTTTCTGCCGTGGGGGGAGTTCCCGGAGGGAACGAGGCGTCAGAGCTATAGGTAGATAGATAAGTACTATTGTTTTGACAATATTATTCAACACATTCTTTTCATTACATATGCTACCTCATGTGCATAGCATCATATATAACAATGTATATACTGTACCATACTACATTATACAGTACACATATATAGAGAACTAATTACAACCATTAGTAACAATCCATTCATAAATTTGTTAAGCCTGCGAATTAAGCTTTGCTTGTGAAAGGAGAGTGTACAATTGGCTAATCCTGGATATTGTGTGTGGGGAACAATGAGCACTGCAGCTGCATAAATTCCATCAGACATAATGTAAGATGATTGCTGGACTAATGAGAGTACTGAAGTAATTCAGTACTCAGTACTGTACTGTACTAACATATATTAACTTTCAGGGATTTTATACCTTGAAATCCATTTCTATTTATGTTACTAGCATTAGAGGTACAGTAATAGACAGGATGACTATTAGTTACCCTTCTCAACCTTAACTTTTGGTATGATGCAGACCTGGCAGTTTTGTTGAGAAAAAAGTTAACATTGCTTTTCCGTAAACCGACAAACATCAAGTGGTCTCCATTACTTCTTTCCTATATACAATACATACCACTTTCACTCCTTCAAGTAATACAAAAAATTAACAACGTTCATTCACGGACGTCACTTTGGAGTCCTAATTTTGGAAAAATCATTGTGAAAAGTCAACCGTTGGGCAGAATTCGTTCAAATATGGACGCCACATAGGCGTCCTCTACACTGGTAACATGAAATATAATGAAACACACTGTCTGGACAGTCTGGCTGCCCACCTCAGCCAGTTTCCCTAATACAAACTAGCGTGCCATAAGCGAGGTGTGTCCTGCAACACCCACACGCGGTTTAAACAAACAACCATTTTACTCGTGCCACAAACAATAACATGAGTAATCAACACTAATCAACATCCTTTGCTATTTGTATACAGTATTATTCACTGCAAACACAATGGCATTCACATGCACACTCAAAACCAGGTCATACACATTGGTTAAAAAGCCACAAGAGGTGACACAGCTTCCAGGTAGTCCACATCTCAAAGGTCTGACTGAACCTATCTTATGGCATCAGTGCGTGCTGCCACAGCTGCCACAAGAGCAGCTCCACGACCACTTCCATCCTCAGACAATATCAAGTCAAACTGTTGGGTGATGAAAATCAATAGAATTAGTACAATAAATTTAAAATATAATATTTGCACAAAAAGAAGAATCACCTATAATGCACACAATCTGGGGCAGAGACATTATCACTTATAAAAAAATATGCACCAAGAGTACAATATGAATTTATGTTTACTGCATGAGAGTTTTTAATGACCTTCCCCTCTGTTCCCTCCCCTAAAATATATTCATGACTTCCCTCACTCATGCATAACAAGGATCATACCACTGTAAAAACATGAAATAACAATTCAACACTCACCTTGATGCCTGGTTTTATAAGATGTGATATCTGTTCCACCATGAGGTTATGGAAGTGAGGATGGAACCGATAAACTGAACCATCTACAGCCACTGTGACGCTTTCTTCATTAATACGATTGAGGAGAACAGCAACACCAGCTGCTGCTAGGTAGGCAGCACGGCGAGACACACAAGTACACACATACCGTACATTGGCACAGTCAGCATCTGTTGCATCGTTGAATCCGAGTTCTTCCAAGATATTACGACAATTGTTGTAGTCACCAACCTTGTCACTGCAAGTAGGGTCAGGCATTAGTCACAGAAATGAGCAGGTAGAAAGAAACAATTATCTACAACTGAACATATTTCAATTACCGTAGCCTTACAATGAGAAGATACTTTCTGGATTACCAGGTAAATCTGCATGTGTGACGGAAGACAACAATATACAGTACTGTACTGTATTAGGCAATATTTTTTGTACCATATTGATGAACTGATGAAACTGCATACTCCTCTTCACCATATATTAGATAAAGTGAAATCAAGGAAATGACAATGATTAAACATAATAGTTTATCTCTTTATAGAATGAGTGAAAGAAACAGGCAAGGAGATCACCACTGGAAGAAAAACATATTTATTGAATCTAGTACTAATGAATATAACGGACTCACCTTTCAATCTCAGATATGTACTTTGTGAAGAATGAGCCCTTCTCAAGGAGTATGTCTGATGAGTACCCACCGAAGAGCAACCCTTGAGATACAAGGTGAACCAGGACTTGCCTTGCAATTTCACCCATGTACATCCCACTGATCATCTTCTCATATCTGATTGTATTGGGAGAGAAAAATAAATGTTACTAAGAGCTAACATGCAAGTGAATGAGTCGGGATTCTGAATAAATAGTAGTTAAGCTCTTAATATCCTTGGGGCCTCATTCTCTTACAATTTCTCTTGGAGAGATCATAATATCACCTCTCCAGCTAAGATTGCCTCAAAGAAGTTTGGTGTGTTCGTAGATACAGTATTCTCCTTCAACAGTGTCCATCCTCATAGGGAGGTATTGCCTGGACTCTAGCCATATCGTTTTTTAATTCAACTCTGTCAATTTCTGAGGAGTTGATATGCATGGTGCTATATACAGTATAATGTAAAGTAATGGTATCAACAAATTACTGGCAAGAAAAGAAAATTCAATTATTATATTTGACTTTCATAGTTACAGCATAAGAGTATACAGATGTACTGTAGGAAATATATCTATTAACTTTTGCACATATAAAATGGAATGTTACTTTATGAATAATTATACTGTAATCCAGGTATGTGTGCAGATTTATAAGTCAATAAAGACAGTGAACGTGATCCTGTACTTACAGCTGCCTGCCAGGATTGATGGACTCTCTGTCAACGTTGTTGTCATACTCAGTGCGAATAAAGTCAATGCAGCCAGAATCTCCGAATGCGCCCCATTCAGTGTTGATGATGACCTGATGATGAATACTGGATTTATAAATATCTACTTTTGTTCATAACCAATGTATTGAATCCACAGTTTATATTTCAAGAAACACTCTCTTAACAGGACAAAATATATAATTTACAATTATTGTAAATTAGTTATTGTTACCAAAAGACATTACATGATGCTTTAGGTCCTTTACATTACCGTACCTAATTTAATTAATTTTAACAACAAGCACTGTAGTGCAAAGATATTTTGGGTTTTCTCTCATTGATGATATTGCTGGTTTATAAATGATATTACAGCATCTGTAGATTTTTTCACCAATTATAAAAACATTCAACAAACATAAATAAGGTTGACATCTAAATGAATGAAAATACAAAATGAGGAATGAATGTTTGCTGGTAATTCATGCTTACTAAACTTACCCCTTTTACGGCTTCACTTTCATCATCCTTTGGTAAGCATAGTAAAAAAATAAGGAAAAATGTTATCATATAGAGGCTGATTACATATCTTTAAGATGTCAAAGTAAAACAAAAGCTAGCTGTAAATTCATGTATTATTCTGGGATTATTAAGGGAAGCATCTGGACCTCTGTGCCAAATCTTGTTAACATTTGCTGAGAAACGTCGACCTCATTTCGAGACTCACAAACTTTGATATTTATTATATAAATCAGAATATAACTATAGGGACAAAGGCTGTGTGCAATATCATACCTGTGGTGGGTCATCCCTATCCTCATCCCAAAGCTCCACCTTCTCCAGCTTCTCCATGTAGCAGGCATTGGTCCCGGTGCCGATGATGAGGCCGATGCGACAGTTTTGGTTCTTCCAAGCACAAGACATCAGAGTGCCAGTGGTGTCGTTAAGTACTGCACAAATCTTTATCTTTACATCCTGTAGGTGAGACACGTATTAAATAGTCAAATTCACTACAAAACAACGAGATACATAAACAACAGCCTATGCAAGTATGCAGCACCTCTTATTATTTCTCACCAAATATTCCTGAACAATTAGCTTACATTTTTCTTATATCATATAGTGTACAGTCGGCAAAAAAAGTTTCGTTACCACCCCTACGTTAATTTTAACATCGGTAAGCGGGGTAGGGTTGGTACCCCACCGACTGGGCAACTGGCGCCTTGTGTCATCCGAGCCCATAATACTCGGGCCGCGGCAGTAATAATTTTTTTATATCAAAAGTTTAGCTGATTTTAAATTAAATTTTGTGTTCAAGAACTCTTACTATTTAACTATTCATTAATAAACATAAGGACATACGTTTGAATATTTTAGAACAAGAATAACCGTGAAATACCCAGAAAAAACAGCACTGGGTGAAACAACATCATCTCTGCTTGCTTGTCCATGAGGCACTGAGGGACACGGAGGTTGACGGAGGTATATAAGACACTCGCGTCACACCTGACTCGTCAGTCAGGCGTACCAACATTACATCACACTATTAAAAGGATGGTAACGAAACTTTTTTTGCCGACTGTACAGTACTTATTTTCCAATATATCTGTATATTCTAATTCACATTTATAGCAGACTTAGATCAATTTTCCTAGGAATATTTAAATAAAATAAACCCAGTATGGTATCAGAAATATATTAGTAATGGATAAGGACAACTCTGTAACAGTACTGTCCAACGACAAACAAATCAAGGAGATAATGTAAACTGACCCCTCGCCTGGAAACGGCTTGTTTGAGGAGCTCCACGACATCATTGCCCTCCACCCCAGCACATTGGAACCCTTTGGTCCAGCACGCAAGCCTCGCCTTGGTCAGACCTTCTTGCTTGCATGGAAAACTGAATGTGAAGCCCAGTGGCAGTATTTCATCTCCAAGATCACGCTCCTTGATGAAACTGGCCATGCACTCGGCTATGTGGTCAAACAGCTGCCCACGAGAAAGGAAAGAAAAGTATAAGTATCAAATATAATATTAACAATATAATGATAATAATGAAAATACTAATAATAATAATTATTATATTAATACAATACAATCATCTCAAACACATACAATACAATACCTACTTTATCCAAGATTGTAGCAGATACACATGATAATGCATCTTTTCACAATGATAAAGCACCTCCTTTGGCATCATAATTATACAGTATATTTTCCTTCTATCAAACTGTGCCATCTCTAGGATACTCATGTACTTTAAAGGAGAGTATAAGAATAAAGTCATGTCTCCTGCAAAGTGTAATTGCTTAGATTGTGTAGCAGTGCACATAGGGTGCCCCTTATAAAGATTCGTGGTATTCACCCCATCACCAGGGCCGACCATAATGGGTTACATTAGGATAATTAAGGTATTGTTAAGTTAGATAAGGATAATTAAGGTATGGTTAGGTTACGTTATGTTAATTAAGGTATATCAGTACTCACCCCATCACCAGGGCCGACCATAATGGGTTGTGGGACGGCATAAATCCTGCTGTCCATACTACACTTGTCACCCAACTCAATAAGTAGTACTCGGAAGTTAGTACCACCCAGGTCCAAGGCCAAGAACCTGCCATTCTCTGTTGGTAAGTAGTAACACATTGTAAGTACCGGTAGTCAAATTAAAATATGGATAAATGCAATGTACGATGACCAACAGACTATAAGACATTGTAAGTAGTCAAGATAATAGGGATAAAATATGCAATGAATGAGCGACAATCTATATGATATTGTAAGTAGTCAAAATAATATAGATACAAAATGCAATGAATCATATGAATTGTATATTGGTTTAGGACTAATTGGCGGGGCAGTTTGGATGGCTAAATGATAGCTAAGGAAATTTCACTAACGTAATCAATTAATTAAGAGAGTCTTATACCTTTGGTACATAGTAGGGCTACTGATTCTTCCTTATTAATATACATTCCATGTAACAGGGCCAGATTAACAAAAAAACAAAAAAACATAATGGTGTCCTGTTGCTTTACCGGAGGAATCAGTTGCTCCAAATTTGCTAACACGTTATTTAAAGGCACGTCCACACTGTCACTGAGCCTCACGTTGAGCGATTAAAATTCTCAAAATGTTGAGGCAATTCCCACCCGCGGCTATTTCACGTTGCACAACACTACTCACCAGTGGTGGTTGGGAGTGGGAGGGTGTATACACACACACACACACAGGTATTTACGTACACACACACATACACAATATATACTCACACGAACTAGAATGATAGAATCTAACCACGTGTACACATACACACACACGCAGGGCGTTGAGGCCACAGAGCTCTGTGGTTGAGGCCCACAGTGCGGACCAATGTCTTTATAAGTGACATTGGTGTGAACACTACCCTCAATTTTCAACACGTCCACCTGCATCACAAGTTTCACAACACACAACGTGATCATTAATAAATTAGGCTCATCAGTGTGGACGGGGCTTTATTATACTACGGTTCATTATACCTGGTCCACTACCACACTATAATACAATAATTTTTATAATATATTGTTTAGTAAAGTTTTAATTAAAAGACAAAAGTCGGATATTATTGTTGGTTGATATGTAACTAATAATAAATGTCTTGAAAGATAGATTTTGGATACTCATGTGACTATTGGTTGGTTGAATTGTAATTATAAATATATATATATAGGCCTATAATAAACGCCTTGAAAGATATAATTTGGATATTTATGTGACTACTGGTTGGTTGATACGTAATTGTATATTTGTATATATGGATATTTGTATATATGATATGAAAAAATTTGGATACTCATGTGACTACCGCGGTGGTTTTGGCGCCATTGTGTACTTGACATGTGTGTTGTTGTGTAATGTGTATATTATTTCCATTTATTCCTGTGCGAGTAGTACATGTGGCACCTACTCAGTATTTCTTTTGCTTGGATTGGAATTTCACACCTTTAACAACTGGTGGGTAAACTTTATTTTTTTTGTCTTGTATGGTAAAGTGTCGATGTGAGAAATTTTGGTATACCGAAATTTTTTGATAAATATTGAATGAATTGCTGTTATTGCGTACGGTTTTTATACCTTCATTACCCACTTATTTAGACCATGCTAAGACTATTTCTTCTATGGTATTTCCTCCACAAATGCCCCATTTCCAAGATAGGGTATATTCAAATGGGTCATTTGGAAATTAGCCCGACCTTACCTAACCTAACCTAGACCGCATCAGACTACCGGGACCTAACTTGGGCAAACTACCGGGACCTAACCTGGGCATAATACTTGGAAACAAAACACTAATTTGTGACGGATGTGAACAATAAATTCGTTAAAAACACACTATAAAACATTGCATTCTGAAAACCTCGAGTCGAAAACAAGTTATGGACAAACGCTTGACTTGTTTTTTTTTTATGTTAGAAGCTGTGATTATTCTCTGCATTTTTGTGCTTATATTTACTCGAAAACCTTGCCTTGTTTAAGCCAACAACAATACCAAGGTAAATACATGCTACTCTGCTATCTTGGTGTGTTGAACAATATTATAAGAACTTTGTATTTATAACTTATTGGTAGGTCTATGGAGTACTGATTACTGAACTATATTGGGGGGGGGGGGAGTAGTGTTGATAAATCTGGAGCAACTGATCTTGCCAAACTATTCCAGGCAACAGGCCACCATTGCTTTTGTTTAAATTAGTTAATCTGGTACCGTTTCCTGGCATACATTCGAGGAATCAAGACGCTCTAATGGTACTAAAAGTTAGTATACTATCCCCTTAAGGACTCATTCCAGTCTATACACACGGAAGATAATAATAATATGGACCAATGAAAATTCTGTACTTGAAAATAATCACACTAGGAAGTTCTGTATAAACTATAGCATTAGGTAATTAAAAAGACAACAATTAAAACAGGCTACGTGCAGGAATCAGTAGCGCTGTCATTTGTGGAATAATAATAATAATAATAATAATTTCATTCGTGCACACTTACCCTTGCCAGTGGGGAGATCTCTGACATAGGTAGGGAAACATTTGACAGTCGCCTCTGGATTGGTGTCCTTGCCTAGACCCTTGTTGATTTCCTCCTCCAAGCGATCACACACCTCCCGTATCAACTCCTGGCCTAGAATCAGGGACTGACATATCTCCTGTACCTAAGAGAGAAGAAATTGGGATATTAGTTCGAAGTTATGGGATAATATAAAACTGTAAGACATGTTTTCTTTGCTACTACCGACAGGAAAAATTATTATCGGCCCCTCTTTCCAATTCTTACTAATACACAATTCCAGTCCTTTTTTACCCATGAACATGAACACTTACCAGACATGCCAACACCATCACACCCACCTATCCCTCCCATTCATATAAACATCCAAGGAATTGAGAAACTTTTATCTGAGGTAGACATACACAAAGCGACTGGACCAGACAATATACCCTGCAGGATATTGAAAGCTAACGCCAAAGTTCTTGCCCATATCCTGCAGGTTATATTCTCACAGACTTTACAGACCGGTGAACTCCCTCAAGACTGGCTTTTGGCAAATGTGACCCCAATTTTTAAATCCGGAGACAGAACCCTTCCCATTAAATATAGACCAATTTCACTTACCTCAGTCCCCTTCAAAATTTTAGAACACATAATTCATAGACATATAATGGACCATTTTGATAGGCAAAGTATACTGACTGACAATCTTCACGGTTTTCGGCCTAAACGCTCGTGTGAGACGCAGTTACTGGTAACTACTCATGACAAGCTTCTTGGGAGGAAGAATAGCCCATGTTACACATGCTGGTCAATCATCTAACATAAAAAGCTTCACCAAAGGTGTCCCCCAAGGCTCAGTACTCTCACCCAGCCTTTTCAACTTATACATGCACGACCTACCAACACCCCAGGCACCACAAATACAAGTAGCCTCCTACGCAGACGACATAACACTCACATGTACACACAGAAACGCAGACACAGCCACTCACATCCTCCAACCCTACCTCAACACACTCAATGCCTGGTTCATCACAAACAGACTTAAAATAGCACCCACCAAGTCAACAGCCACCCTTCTCACCAAATGGAATGCAGAACACCGCTACACACCACACCTCACCATAAACAACACACCTATACCACACACACACCCAAAATACTTGGCATAACATACAACACATCTATGACATTCAAACAACACATCACAACCATCAAAAACAAATGCATGCAAAGACTTAAGGCCCTCAGATCACTTACCAGCACAACATTTGGACACACCAAAGAAACCACAACCACAGTGTACAAACAATATATCCGATCAGTGATGGATTATGCAAGCCCCGCCTGGGCCTCAAACCTCACTGAGACTCATCTCAACACCCTACAGACCATACAAAACAGAGCCCTAAGAACAATCACAGGCTGCACAGCTACCACACCTACAGACCACTTACACCACGAAACCAAAATCCTCAAGATTAAGGACCACCTTGACATGAGAGGCACACAAACACTTGCTGCAGCCTCCAGAAATCTACGCCACCCACTACACTACATGGCAAAACACCCAGAGATGCCAAGAAACATCAAAACAACCCCCAGTACACGATACCATACACAAATACTATCATCTCTTACACCCTGCCCACCCCAAACCAGTCTCCAAAAACACATCCACACTCAAATCACCCACCAATCCATCAATAAACTTAAAAACAACACCCTGCTGCATGCACGACCCCCTGACATCCACCCATCAGAATCCTCCCTTCCCCGCGAAGACAGAGTCCACCTGGCCAGGTTGAGAAGTGGCCACCATCCGGCTCTTCTGACATATCAAAAGAAACTAAATGGAGCCATCACAGATACCTGCCCAGGATGCAACACAGCACCCCATTCTATTAAACACATTATGGAAGACTGCAACGAACACAACGACACCCGCCAACAACACAAGATACACTCACTGAGGACACTGTGGGAAAGCCCGGTTCAAGCCATAGCCTTCCTCAAGAGCTCGGGGCTGTTCGGCCAGACAGCTTGAGGAACTTCAACAACAACAACAACAACAACTCATGACATCTTGCAGTCCCTCAATGACACAATGCGTAGTTGTTGACGGTAGTCAGTCTCCACCTGTTCCTGTGACCTCTGGGGTACCCCAAGGCACTGTCCTGGGCCCCCTTCTCTTCCTTTCATACATTTATGACCTCCCACTCTCACTTTCCTCTACCACTAGACTCTTTGCAGACGATAGCTTAGTTTACAGACCAATTAAAGATAGGAATGACTGCCTTCGACTATAGGACGACCTACCTGCACTTGAAGACTAGGAAGCCAAGTGGCAGATGACATTTAGACCAGACAAATGCCATCACATCCGTTTTACCCGAGCCCATAATCCCATTCCATATACATACCAACTACACAACACCAACCTCAACACAGTCACTTCCCACAAATACTTGGGCGTCCACATCTCAGAGGACATGAGGTGGAACACACACATGGATAGCATCAGGGCTAAAGCTAGTAGGGTCCTGGGGTTCTTGCGCAGGAACCTCAGCAGGTGTAACACAGACATTAAAATTATTGTTGATAACAATTCGTTCGACCACACTTAGAGTACTGCGACACCGTCTGGGACCCACACACTTACAATAATATCAATAAATTAGAGTCCATACAAAATAAAACTGCAAAATGGGCCAGACGTGATTACAGACACACTACGTCAGTCACTTTGCTTAATTAAACAAGACACAAAACTAGACCCATTGGCAACACGAAGACAGATACACAGACAACAGATAATATACAAAATCACAAACAAGTTAGTTGACATAGACAAAGACACATATCTTCACCCAACAAGTATACGATCCACTAGAGGCAGCCACAACTTAAAATACCATACATACCAGACAATCACTGATATATTTAGGCACTCATTCTTTCCCCGCAGCATCCAAGAGTGGAATCATCTCCCATCTCACGTAGTTAATAGCCCCACTCTTGACACGTTTAGAAATAGGATCACCAATCATTATGCCTATGTGATCAGGGGAGGGGGGGCAGAGTAATATATTTTATCAAATCGTGGGATGATTATTTTGATCTTGGCAGGTATTATTAAAGGTGTAATTAGGAACTTAGGAGCTTAAAAAAATAATCCAGGGGTGATCTTATAGAAACGTAACAAATCATCACTCAGAAGTATGATCAAGACTACAATATGGATTTTTGAGGGAGGGCGAAATTACAAGTGGAAATAGGAAAAATATTTTCAAGACAAGGCTCAAAATCAGGAAGTATGCGTTCTCAAACAGGATTGTCAATAACTGGAATGATTTACTGGAGTGGGTGGTAAATGCAGACACAGCGATGATATTTGAAACCAACCTTAGTAAGGCGTGGAGGGGCCAGGAACAAAATTAATATGACTGTAATAATCTACAAACAAATAAAACACGCAAACAGCAGCATAATCAGGTTATTGAGTTGGATACACAGATATAGATAGGCCTCTTCCAATCAAAAGATTTTGACCTTTATGCCTATAGACTCGCACTTTTATATACAACTTGGAACGGGCTTCAAATCACAAAAAATCTCTTCACAATTTCTTACATATCTTCGCTACATAAAATGCTTCACTCCCCCCTAATTTCCAATCACAATCAGGGCATAATCCTTAGCAGAACATCTTGCCTACCCTTACAATCATATCTAACATCTACGCCGTCGACTCTTGCCGACCGCCCATCATCAGTCTTTCGTCATCGTCTTCAACGTCGTCTCCTATGGACGACCTGCCGTCTGACGGCAGAAATGTATACAGTTAACCCATAGCTATTCAAACCTACAAAGCCTAGATAGCTTGTAAAGGGAAATGAAACTGAGTTCATTTGTTATCTTTGCTTTCTTCCCAGTTTATTCCTTCGACTTTTCGCAATTTTATACACAGGCTTCAAATCACAAAAAATCTCTTTACGAATCCTTACTTACCTAATCTTTACATATCTTCGCTACTTTCACATCCAACACGATTCCTAAGTAACAGACCAATACAACTCGGTAAATTAAAATAACAACCTGTTTCGTGAAATAGTTTGGAAAAATAATTTGTGACAATACAAGTATGATAGCATGGACACATTATTAATTAAGGGGGAAGTAGGCTACAGTGTTGGGAAATCGGAGCAATTGTTCCCTCCAAACTTCCAAGCTACAGCAGGCCACCAATATTTTGTTAATCTGAACTTTGGAGGAATTACCAAAGCATTATAATACCTTCCCTTTATAATAAATAACGTGCTTTTTCTTAACTAAACGACAATCACGTAACCCACCCATTATGGTGATAAATTATGTAAAGTCAGTAAATGGGGATAACTTTAAAAACTTTAAATAATCCCTTCCCAACCAACCCTAAGATGAGAGATTTTGTTGGTGAATTGGAAGGTCTGAAGGTCTGATTCCTCCAAACTCTGCCAAGAAATTGATCCCTTATTAGTACCATTGAGGGCGTCTGTTATCTAGTATAGTCAGGAGGAATCGGTAGCCTTACAATTTACCAACATGAGATTCTCCTCTTACAGTCAGCACATTATTATAGTTTTAATACTCTGACAAGAAACACCAGGAGTAGTTTTCACGGAAGTACTTGGCTGTTGTTCGGTTTGTAAGCAGTAGAAGTGAGTTTATACTTATACATGATTCAACTCAATGCTATAATTATATGGACTGGAATATGTATTGACCGTGCACGTTGTTGAATCTGTGCAGGCGTGGACATACTGGAAATTGAGTACGCTACTTTAATAAAATCACATGGTGTTGGCTTCAGGTGATTCTGCAGTGAATGTCGTGACACCACCACTAGTCGGACATTGATGAACTGAAGAAGACTCTAACGGACGAGATTGTTGAAGGTCTAGCCATCTTGAGCAGAACACTGACGGCGAAGATTGGATCTGTGACGGAATTTTATCAATTAAAATCAGTATTTATCTTGTCTAATTTTATGTATTTTTATTGACAGTGAAGTATTTGCACATTCTTTTTAACTAGGGCTAAGGACCCTGTTTTGATTAGTATCTTGGCAATTTTCTGCTTTGACTTTTTATTAAATTGAAGGGGAATAAGAAGGAGTGTGGTAGCTATAGGGAAATTAAGTGTACCAGGGAAGGTGTATGGGAAGGTTCTTACTGAGAGACTGATTGAAGAAACAGGGAATAAAGTTAGTGAGGACCAAATATTTGCATTAAAACCAATAGTGGAGAAATATATTGGGAAGGGTAGAAAGTTGTATGCTGCCTTCATGGACTTGGAGAAGGCATACGATAGGGTTGATAGGAAAGCTATGTCAGAGGTATTGAGAATTTATAGTGTTGGGGGTCTTTGCTGCTTTTATGCAGAGGCAACAGCATGTGTGCGGGTAGAGGGTGATCTAAGTGAGAGTTTTATTTAATATCAGTGTGGGACTGAGACAGGGTTGTGTTATGTCACCATGGCTGTTCAATATATATATGGATGGTTGTAAGAGAGAGATGAAAGCCAAAGTGAATGGCCTAGGGGTGAAATTGAGGCTGAATGAAGCAAATTGGTCCTTGGTGGCAAGTTTATTTGCGGATGACACTGTGTTGATGGCTGAGAGTGAAAGCAAGGATAATAGACTATAGTCTATCATCCTTGGTGAAAGGGAGTTACAGAGGGTGGTGGATGAGTTTCAGTCCGTGTGTAAGCGAAGGAAACTGAAGGTGAATGTTGGTAAGAGTAAGGTGATGGTATTTGAGAGGACCAAAACAGAAGTAATTGACTTTGCTACACCCTATAGAGTGGCTGTACCAACTGGGACAGAATGTGAGATAACTTTAGGGGGTGAGAGGATGGAGGAGGTGAGGGAATTCAAGTATCTGGGAACAGTTCTGTGTAAACATGTAAGTATGGAAGGAGAAATCAGGGAGAGAGCAGTGAGGGGAAGGTAGGTCATAGGTTCACTGGGGAGGATTATGAAGGGTAGGAGTGTGAGTATGGAAGTGAAAAAGGGACTGAGAAATAGTATAATCCTGCCAACACTGACATATGCGTCGGAGACATGGACATGCAGTAGGGCTCATCAATCGAGAATAGGTGCTGTGGAAATGAATTACTTGAGAGGAGCATGTGGACTTACTAGGTGGGATGGAGAAAGTAATGAGAGTGTGTATGAGAGATGTGGTATGAGTGAGAAGGCAATTGGCATTGAGTGTGGAGTGGTTGAGAGAGTGAAGCATAACACACTGAGATGGTTTGGACATGTAGAAAGAATGCAAAGTGTGGAGTTTGTAAAGAAGGTGTACGATAGTGAAGTTGTGGGACCTGGTGTGAGAGGTATACCTCCGGTTAGATGGCAGAACAGAGTGGAAGAGTATGTTAGAGAGAGAAGTGTGAGGGGGGGAGGGGGGATGGAGCAAGTGAGGAGGGAGTGCTGGAACAGGGAAAACTGGAGATTCTTCTGCCGTGGCCACCCCCTTGGTGGGAGTTCCCGGAGGGAGCGAGGCGTTGGAGCTATAGATAGATAGAAGACTCGAGTGCCATTGCATTCCATCTAATTGGAAAAACTGGCGCTTCTGACAAACAAATAACCAGATTATTATTATTATTATTAAGTACGTTTTTTTATTTTGTCATAAAACCTGTCAGAATCACATTTTTCAACACAGCAATATGAAATATAATGTCACTGTCATTTTTACGTACATATATGGTAATTAACGCAAAAGCGGAATACTGAAAATACATCCTCACAAGCTGATAGATATTGCTATACTGGCTGGACAAGGCTGGTGTGACTCGTGGAAGTTCCTAAGCACACCCCACCTCTGTTGTGAGCCTAATCAAGTATGTCAGGGGACGCGCATATTTAAAAATGCATCCGTAAACAAATGCTGTCACCCGCACTTGGTGGTGATGTGGACAAGTGCCGACACCCACGGTTTAAGGGTTAATATCCTTGCGATTAGCCATATTCAGATCACATTATATATGATTTTGTATTATGGGACACAAAATTGTAAGATTACTTTTTGTAGGCAATGAACACTGCTGTAATTCTGTAGTTTGTCATTTGTCACAACAGTTGTACAGTATGTGTTTACAGGATTTTCCCATTCTTTATTTGCCATTTCTACCACAACAGCTGCAAGTGTGTCTAAAGCGTGTGGCGGAAAAGGCAAAGTGGCCTTCAATGATTCACAGTGAGTATATTTTCAAAGGCAGTATGATTATGTTGTGCAGCTATATCTCTATGTCAGTGAATATATAACTTTATTTAATAGCAAGTTCTTTATTAAATCAGATTTCAGCAGAGGACTTTCCTCTTCTACATACTAACATTTTATGAGAAGCTACCCAAATTTTTGACTTTGTAAATATGACTTTAATTTCAGAGGTGAAGCAAGCACCAAAGAGAATGTGAAAAAGAGCCTGCAGAGAAAGAAGCTGGTGTATGCCAACCAACTACCAATTTCTCATACTAAATGAGCAAGTGTTACCAAGTTGGAAATTCACCAATAATGTGTTGAATCAAGTACAGTGCTGTTTGTGGTGATGATGCCACCTCATTCCTGTTCTACTTCAACTGTGTAGTTCATTTGTATCTTTAAAGGATACTGTACTTGTTTATACAGTATACGGAAAGTATTAATTTACTTTGTGCATTTTCCATAAGACCCGAAGGTGCTGTTCTATATAGAAAGATCAGCTCATAGGTGAGAGCCAATCATGCTGAATGGATTAATGTCTTCTCTGGTTATCATTGTTTATAGTTTATTTTCACATTTGTATTCAGCTGTTGGTGAAATTTGTATTGAGAATGCAGTAAAAGTTCAGTATTACTTGTGTAAACTTGGACAATATAGACTTTAAGGGTATGTACAGTCGGCAAAAAAAGTTTCGTTACCACCCCTACGTTAATTTTTAACATCGATAAGCGCGGCAGGGTTGGTACTCCGCCGTCTGAGCAGCTGTGCCTCGAGGGCCGCCGCAATGACAACTTAGCACATGGCATTCCCTTTCTTTTTATATCAAAAGTTTAACTGATTTTAAATTAAATTTTGAGTGTTCAAGAACTATTACTATTTAACTATTCATCATTAAACATAAAGAAATACGTTTGAGTATTTTAGAACAAGAATAACCTTGAAATACCCAGAAAAAGTAGCACTGGGTAAAAGTACGTCATTCCTACTTGCCTGCCCATTAGACACTGAGGGGTCCGGCCGTCCGGGAGGGTGACGGAAGTATATACTGTATGACACTCGCGCCACACCTGACTCACCAGTCAGGCCTACCAACATTACATCACACTGTTAAAAGGATGGTAACGAAACCTTTTTTGCCGACTGTACACCCCTTCAGTCTTTAGGGAGGATGTGATTAGGTATGAGAACTAAAAACTTCTGATTCCTTCTGATTATGCCACAAAAAAAAAAAATCCTTCAGTATAAGTGGCATTTTGTGGCTGTGTTTGAAGGCCTCTCTCTCCTCCAATATTCTGCCCACATTACATGGCTATTCTGTCAACCTTCTTTAATTTAATTTACCTTTAAAACTGCTTTCCTTCCTATTTAACTTACTTAAATGCTGTGGAAAGTCACCTTCACATGATACCATCACTAGGCTAGGGACAAGATGATGTTGGTCCACACAACCTAGCTTGAAGATGGCTTTTGTTGGTCATGGAATTCACAACTAATGAACTGGGGATAAAGTAATGAATTAGAATTAATCAATTAATTCATTCAATATGAACTAGCACCAAGCACAGGGGGGCAATGCTTTGATAATGCACAATGTTAATGCAGTACAGTATTTCAGTCATAAGGTACTGTATATTAAGGTGCACAATATAGATATACTGAACACAACTAATGCACTGCAGAGTTTTATCTCACTTGCAAAATTAATCTTGAGAGTCATTACACGATTGAATGTAGTTAAAATTATACTGTACTGATCTTTTGATCTTGAGATGATGTAGCATGCTGATGTTAAAATTATGTAATTATGAACAGTACCAGTATGGTGTTTACTATAGTGAAGAAATTGGTATGATGGTCAGGTTGCGAGTAAAACGCGAGAGACAACACGTCCAGCATGTACCAGTATAAAAGAACAGTGTACAATAATATAGTCAACTAAGATTGCAGGGCACTCTTCCAGACAACATTTGTGTTCAGTGACGAGAGCCAACCCCGAGCCAGTTGATTAGGAGTTAGCACGGGACTACTGTAATTTTGATTTTGTATTCTGTATCTCCTAAAAAATGGTACTGTATGAATTATTACATTCCCATGAATGAAGCACATAGATTCGAAGCGCGTTGTACAGGAGCTCAAAAAATTATGCGGCACCCAATGCTCTGATACCCTTTGCAATAATCAGATAGTGTAAATATGTGGTTCAGAAAGCCTCGTGCGGTGTTGCATATTGTATGGTGTTGTAAAGGTGCCAATAATTTTTTTATAGTCCCAAAATTATATTACTAGAAAGTCATTATTTTTTTTATTTTTTTCTTAATGAAGGAACCCTTTACTCTATAAATAAAGATACTGTATCTATTTTTTTTATAAAACGTTATATTCTTTGCTTGCAATGATGTAAGCAGTACAGTATATCAAGGATTTTTGACATCCTATTGAACTAAGGCCACTCAGTTTTTTAGCTGTGACAGCTGTCCCTCCTTTCCTTCTAAACTAATGTGCTTGTGTATATATCCACTCATGCTGCAGTGGTTTCCAGGTCTTTCTTCCATTTCATTTCTATTCCTTATTCTTAATTTTGCAAAAACAGGGACTATAGTAGATATTGTGGCTGGAATACATTTATCTTCTGCTATTGAAGCTCTGCAATGGCACTCTAGTAAACTTTTGGATGTCATATACCGACAGACTATCCTATACAGTATGTACTGTACAGTCGCGGTCAAATATAGTCATCCATATAGGGGTAACTCACGTAAGAGTTTGACAGCTTCCCTCTGTTCCTTAGCTGATAAACTTTCCAATAAATAAGTTAAGAACCATCTTTTTATTTAATATAAGCAGTTACGCACTACTTAAAACAATAACATCATATGTGAACGTGAAAACATTAGACAATAAATTGTTTGAGATACCCATATGTGGATGATCATTATTTACCGCGACTGTACGTACATACATCCCTTCAGCCTCAACAACTTGTAATTAATGAAAGTATAAGGGAAGAATGTGGTCATTTGTAGTGCACACAATGCTGGGGCATTCAAAGTTTTTTCTAATAACGTGTGTAAGGAAAGAAATTGAAACGATTATCTTGTTATTGTATATATATTTCTTTTAATATATACCCATTTCCTTTCTACAAAAGATTAAGTTTTTTAAAATTATATTACAGAAATAATTTCATCCTCAGCTTTCCTCCTATTTACATATTACATTGATAAGAAATTGTGCCATTATATAAATAGAAATAAATGAAAATTATCTATAATTTGACTTTACAAGCACAGAACTTGTAATGGAACTGTTTACAGGACCGTTTGTACTTCACTTTGCAGTGAAGTATATGACTTTATCCATACCAGGTGATATCATGTCCAGCAATAACCATGGTAGGGTTTAGTTCCTGCTCCTTCATTCCATTATATACATACCAGAAGTCAGAACACATCCAGTAGTCCCTCTTCCCTTCCTAATGAAGTACACAGTTGTTGTCATGCATACATTAAAGCTGATTAATGAATCTGGTGAACAATACAACAAATGGCTGACATTATGAATGTAGATGATCAAACAAAAAATAAAAATGCTCTTGAGATTCAGCAACATAAAAATTCCAAGTTGGAAGCCTTACTAGTCCGTGGTACACAAATAACTTACACACCAGTATACACTAAAAGCTCATGACTCCTGCCAGAAAAAATTATAACTGAGAAGCACTATGGACTGCATTAGATTTAACTTGTTCCCATAATTCAAGGAATAGTTGGACACACAAGTACATGGTATATATCAATGGTGCACAACCTACAGTATTTTTTGTTTTATTCAGGAGCCAACTTAGTGTCAAAGGGTAGACTTATTTCAGATCCCTGATATATCGAGTATGGTGGCTTTTGCATTTTGATGTGTGGTACTATGTACTGTATTTATTTATATTTAGTAATCACTGCATATTATCTTAAAATTATTATCAAGAGGCAATTATAGTAGTAATTTTAGGCTCAGATGAGTGTCATGAACCCAAGAGACTACATAAGCTGGCTCCATGTCGGAAATTTCAAAAGGTTGTACAGTACTGGTTACTTTCAGGGATGGTTTCTAATGTATTGTATGGTACTGCTGACATAAACACAGCTGCCCCAACAACATGCATCATATACACTTTATCATGGATTTGTGTGTACAACCGAATACTGTGCAGTTCCCAGGGTGCATTCATATACTATTTTAATGTCTGGGGTACATTAAGTTATAGCTGATATACACAGGTTGTGCAAATGCCAAATATCATTTCTCAAGTCAGTGATGTTGTATATCACAGCACAATGTTTGAGTGTATGATTTGCCAATCAGAAGACTTGTTGCAGCTTACAAACTTATACAAGTTTATATTAATGCAGTATATAATAAACAGTACGTACTCATACTACCAGTATGTAAGATGCATGTTTTGATTTGTCGTAGTCAATGTGCTGTACTGGGTTTTACATTTTTCTAAGATCATAATGCATTTTGTCACACCCACGGTTATTTTTAAGTACATTTCATTCATCAATATTAACATATATGATCACAGTTATGAAATAGTTTTAACTATATCAACAGGAATACTGTATAAAATTCAGAATAAAAATAATGATAACAGTGTAGCAATGGTAAAACAATCTTAATGCACTTTTTCCACTCATAAAAATGTTCACTCTTGACTGTGGCCAATAATATTCAGTAGTAATAAATGTTTTTCCGCTTAATAACACGGTACAGTACTGTGTACTTTACTTTGTAATTGTATATTAAAACATTTCAAGTTTCCTATACTGAATAAGTACTATACTGTACTGTATTGAGAATATTATTCAACACATTCTTTTCATTACATATGCTACCTCATGTGCATAGCATCATATATAACAATGTATATACTGTACCATACTACATTATACAGTACACATATATAGAGAACTAATTACAACCATTAGTAACAATCCATTCATAAATTTGTTAAGCCTGCTAATTAAGCTTTGCTTGTGAAAGGAGAGTGTACAATTGGCTAATCCTGGATATTGTGTGTGGGGAACAATGAGCACTGCAGCTGCATAAATTCCATCAGACATAATGTAAGATGATTGCTGGACTAATGAGAGTACTGAAGTAATTCAGTACTCAGTACTGTACTGTACTAACATATATTAACTTTCAGGGATTTTATACCTTGAAATCCATTTCTATTTAATGTTACTAGCATTAGAGGTACAGTAATAGACAGGATGACTATCAGTTATCCTACTCAACCTTAACTTTTGGTATGATGCAGACCTCGCAGTTTTGTTGAGAAAAAAGTTAACATTGCTTTTCTGTGAACTGACAAACATCAAGTGGTCTCCATTACTTCTTTCGTAAGGGAAGTATTGCCTGCGGTAACGTGGGCAGTACTTGAAAGGTTTTGGCGTCCCTTCAGCCCCAGCCAATCCTTTTCAGTTCTTCAATTATCCCTCCGTTCCTTTTCTTTCCTTGGTACTTGCTGTCCCACCTCTCTATCACCCCTTCCCACTGGTGAGGGCTGGTTCTATCCAGAAATGAGGAATTTGGCATCCTCTACCACACCCTGGCCTGTTCTGTCTGTCTCTCTTACTGTTTCTCATTCCTTCTGGGTAGCTAACGAGATCGCCTGATTGGGTGGCACAACAAGGAAGACTACAGACGGTGGGTTTGTTGGCTCGGGGGTACATACCCATGAACCAGCAGTCCCCTCGTCTGTTGCCTTCGAAGAAACAGATTTCACTATCACCCTGACTCCCATTTGGAGGTCCGAGCATCTGCACGGCTTCGGTCAACCAGACTCGGGACTGCTCGGCCAGACAGTCTGGGGAACTACAACAACAACAACAACAACTTCTTTCCTATATACTGTACATACCTCTTTCACTCCTTCAAGTAATACATTTCTTTTTATTACTCACTCTCCAATACACCATTTATTGCATTTATCCTAAGAAGACGAAGACATGTTTTTATACTGTACAGACTTTTGGTGACAAATGATAATTTTGCCACAAAGTTATATTTGAAACAATTAAATATTGCATAGTTAAATAGGCAAGAAATTTTCATTATATATTTCAGGAGCTTCTGTTTACTGGATATAAACACACACAACTTCATGAACCCATTCTGGCAGGGGGTTCTCTTAGGGGTAGTGAGGAAACAGCCCCTTTGGGATGGATAGGCAAGCCCCCAGTAAAACCTTGCCAAATGAGGTGAGGAAGTAGTTATTTGAGACCCTTGGCCAGATCTTTAAGGAGTTAACATTATGGAACAAGATGTCACTCCATATGGATGAATGAAAACTTCAATTTTAAATTTCAGTCTAGTGGCATCAAGCAGCCAGCAGTTAGTAATGTGTAGTCTAGTGCATGTTTTGTAACCATTTACTTTAACACTCGCGCACAGCTGACGCCTACGATGCGTTTTAGGACAAAAAAAATTAACAACGTTCGTGCACGGACGTCACTTTGGAGTCCTAATTTTGGAAAAATCATTGTGAAAAGTCAACCGTTGGGCAGAATTAGTTCAAATATGGACGCCACATAGGCGTCCTCTACTCTGGTAACATGAAATATAATGAAACACACTGTCTGGACAGTCTGGCTGCCCACCTCAGTCAGTTTCCCTAATACAAACTAGCGTGCCATAAGCGAGGTGTGTCCTGCAACACCTACACGCGGTCTAAACAAAACCAGGCAGTTCTCGAGTGTTAATTATCTTTGAAAGCAGTAAATTTTTGTTTCCTCAACAATAGGATTATCATCGTATCTCCTATGTATACTCTTTCTGGCCATAATATGTTCACCAACTACAGCAAATCTTTGATGAAGAAAAGAATATTGTTGCTTCCTGAGGCAAGGCAACATGGACTACAGTTCTGCATCACAACAAAAGTCACTGAAAATGTCTATATAGACTGACCAGTACACTCTATTTATTATCTTTAAAAAAAATATATATGGTACGAATTATCCCTAAAGCAATATCCTATACCTGTATCACAAATATTCTATCTTATATATATATATATATATATATATATATATATATATATAATTCATCTACATGGTGGCAACTGCAAGTTGAGTCTGCTAACTGACCATGCACAACTAGCCTGAAAGCCACTCCACATTAACACATTTTCGATGCTATTATGTACTGTAGTTAATCCATGTTACAAGCCAACAACCATTTTACTTGTGCCACAAACAATAACATGAGTAATCAACACTAATCAACATCCTTTGATATTTGTATACAGTACTACAAAGTAGGTATAATTTTCCTCTCAAGTGTACTTTATAATTGCACTATATATAATAAAGGTATTAAATCCTTTCAACTTAACACATAAATGCACTGTTTAACTTAATGAACACAAGGAATTTATTGGTATTGCAACTTTCCCAATGTAGAGTTTGATAGCCTTCTAGAAGTACTGATGTTTGCTATATTCTTAACCAACTTATTCAGCACTGCCTTAGACTAAGTATGAAATTCTTTCAACTTAACACATATCTGCAGGGCAAAATGTAATGACCACAAGGAATAAATTGATATTGCAACTCTCCCAATGTACTAAGAGTTTGATAGGTCTTCATAATAATGCTTGCCTTATTCTTAACAATCTTGTTCAGTACTGCTTCTGACATTACATTAGGGCTTATTGAAATAACTGTGACTGTGATCAGACCACACCTGATAAAATGTACATACAATACCAAGTTTCATTATGCTTATCACTCACTCGCCATAGTAGAACTTGCACACTTTATGTATACGTGCCATACAATGACTCTGAACTCACTTATTCTTTTATGTCCAGCAGAACAGTCTCACTGCAAACACAATGGCCTTCACATGCACACTCAAAACCAGGTCACACATATTGGTTTAAAAGCCACAAGAGGTGACACAGCTTTCAGGTAGTCCACATTTCAAAGGTCTGACTGAACCTATCTTATGGCGGCAATGCGAGTTGCCACAGCTGCCACAAGAGCAGCTCCACGACCACTTCCATCCTCAGACAACATCAAGTCAAACTGTTTGATGATGAAAATCAATAGAATTAGTACAATCAATTTAATATATAAGAATTGCACAAAAAGAAGAATCACCTATAATGCACACAATCTGGGGCAGAGACATTATCACTTATAAAAAAATGCACCAAGCGTACAATATGAATTTATGTTTACTCTACCGCATGCGAGTTTTTAACGACCTTCCCCGCTGTTCCCTCCCCTAAATTATATTCATGACTTCCCTCACTCATGCATAACAAGGATCATACCACTGTAGAAACATGAAATAACAATTCAACACTCACCTTGATGCCTGGTTTTATAAGATGCGATATCTGTTCCACCATGAGGTTATGGAAGTGAGGATGGAACCGATAAACTGAACCATCTACAGCCACTGTGACACTTTCTTCATTAATACGATTGAGGAGAACAGCAACACCAGCTGCTGCTAGGTAGGCGGCACGGCGAGACACACAAGTACACACATACCGTACATTGGCACAGTCAGCATCTGTTGCATCGTTGAATCCGAGTTCTTCCAAGATATTACGACAATTGTTGTAGTCACCAACCTTGTCACTGCAAGTAGGGTCAGGCATTAGTCACAGAAATGAGCAGGTCGAAAGAAACAATTATCTACAACTGAACATATTTCAATTACCGTAGCCTTACAAAGAGAAGATACTTTCTGGATTACCAGGTAAATCTGCATGTGTGACGGAAGACAACAATATACAGTACTGTACTGTATTAGGCAATATTTTTTGTACCATATTGATGAACTGATGAAACTGCATACTCCTCTTCACCATATATTAGATAAAGTGAAATCAAGGAAATGACAATGATTAAACATACTAGTTTATCTCTTTATAGAATGAGTGAAAGAAACAGGCAAGGAGATCACCACTGGAAGAAAAACATATTTATTGAATCTAGTACTAATGAATATAACGGACTCACCTTTCAATCTCAGATATGTACTTTGTGAAGAATGAGCCCTTCTCAAGGAGTATGTCTGATGAGTACCCACCGAAGAGCAACCCTTGAGATACAAGGTGAACCAGGACTTGCCTTGCAATTTCACCCATGTACATCCCACTGATCATCTTCTCATATCTGATTGTATTGGGAGAGAAAAATAAATGTTACTAAGAGCTAACATGCAAGTGAATGAGTCGGGATTCTGAATAAATGGTAGTTAAGCTCTTAATATCCTTGGGGCCTCATTCTCTTACAATTTCTCTTGGAGAGATCATAATATCACCTCTCCAGCTAAGATTGCCTCAAAGAAGTTTGGTGTGTTCGTAGATACAGTATTCTCCTTCAACAGTGTCCATCCTCATAGGGAGGTATTGCCTGGACTCTAGCCATATCGTTTTTTCATTCAACTCTGTAAATTTCTGAGGAGTTGATATGCATGGTGCTATATACAGTATAATGTAAAGTAATGGTATCAACAAATTACTGGCAAGAAAAGAAAATTCAATTATTATATTTGACTTTCATAGTTACAGCATAAGAGTATACAGACGTACTGTAGGAAATATATCTATTAACTTTTGCACTTATAAAATGGAAAGTTACCTTATGAATAATTATACTGTAATCCAGGTATGTGTGCAGATTTATAAGTCAATAAAGACAGTGAACGTGATCCTGTACTTACAGCTGCCTGCCAGGATTGATGGACTCTCTGTCAATGTTGTTGTCATACTCGGTGCGAATAAAGTCAATGCAGCCAGAATCTCCGAATGCGCCCCATTCAGTGTTGATGATGACCTGATGATGAATACTGGATTTATAAATATCTACTTTTGTTCATAACCAATGTATTGAATCCACAGTTTATATTTCAAGAAACACTCTCTTAACAGAACAAAATATATAATTTACAATTATTGTAAATTAGTTATTGTTACCAAAAGACATTACATGATGCTTTAGGTCCTTTACATTACCGTACCCTAATTTAATTAATTTTAACAACAAGCACTGTAGTGCAAAGATATTTTGGGTTTTCTCTCATTGATGATATTGCTGGTTTATAAATGATATTACAGCATCTGTAGATTTTTTCACCAATTATAAAAACATTCAACAAACATAAATAAGGTTGACATCTAAATGAATGAAAATACAAAATGAGGAATGAATGTTTGCTGGTAATTCATGCTTACTAAACTTACCCCTTTTACGGCTTCACTTTCATCATCCTTTGGTAAGCATAGTAAAAAAATAAGGAAAAATGTTATCATATAGAGGCTGATTACATATCTTTAAGATGTCAAAGTAAAACAAAAGCTAGCTGTAAATTCATGTATTATTCTGGGATTATTAAGGGAAGCATCTGGACCTCTGTGCCAAATCTTGTTAACATTTGCTGAGAAACGTCAACCTCATTTCGACTCACAAACTTTGATATTTATTATATAAATCAGAATATAACTATAAGGACAAAGGCAGTGTGCAATATCATACCTGTGGTGGGTCATTCCTATCCTCATCCCAAAGCTCCACCTTCTCCAGCTTCTCCATGTAGCAGGCATTGGTCCCAGTGCCGACGATGAGGCCGATGCGACAGTTGTGGTTCTTCCAAGCACAAGACATCAGAGTGCCAGTGGTGTCGTTAAGTACTGCACAAATCTTTATCTTTACATCCTGTAGGTGAGACACGTATTAAATAGTCAAATTCACTACAAAACAACGAGATACATAAACAACAGCCTATGCACGTATGCAGCACCTCTTATTATTTCTCACCAAATATTCCTGAACAATTAGCTTACATTTTTCTTATATCATATAGTGTACAGTACTTATTTTCCAGTATATCTGTATATTCTAATTCACATTTATAGCGGACTTAGATCAATTTTCCTAGGAATATTTAAATAAAATATACCCAGTATGGTATCAGAAATATATTAGTAATGGATAAGGACAACTCTGTAACAGTACTGTCCAACGACAAACAAATCAAGGAGACAATGTAAACTGACCCCTCGCCTGGAAATGGCTTGTTTGAGGAGCTCCACGACATCATTGCCCTCCACCCCAGCACATCGGAACCCTTTGGTCCAGCACGCCAGCCTCGCCTTGGTCAGACCTTCTTGCTTGCATGGAAAACTGAATGTGAAGCCCAGTGGCAGTATTTCATCTCCAAGATCACGCTCCTTGATGAAACTGGCCATGCACTCGGCTATGTGGTCAAACAGCTGCCCACGAGAAAGGAAAGAAAAGTATAAGTATCAAATATAATATTAACAATATAATGATAATAATGAAAATACTAATAATAATGATTATTATATTAATACAATACAATCATCTCACACACATACAATACAATACCTACTTTATCCAAGATTGTAGCAGTTACACATGATAATGCATCTTTTCACAATGATAAAGCACCTCCTTTGGCATCATAATTATACAGTATATTTTCCTTCTATCAAACTGTGCCATCTCTAGGCTACTCATGTACTTTAAAGGAGAGTATAAGATTAAAGTCATGTCTCCTGCAAAGTGTAATTGCTTAGCTTGTGTTGCAGTACACATAGGGTGGTATTATTAACCTACATCTTCGAGGAAAAGTTCTCTTTGTCGCTCAGTTTCTATTATTTTGCAGTAAGAACTGAGTGATGAAGAACCTTAATTTTCCTTGAAGAAGTTTAATAATTACACCTATACAGTTTTCAGCATTCATACATGACTGTGGGACATAAAGTAATTCAAGAGTTCCCACAAATGCCACCTACTGTACATTGTAAAAACTAAACCATAAACTCCACAAATAGGTTGCGTGATAAAAGTAAATTCTAGAGGTCAAGGGGATTACTTTAGTTCTATATTTAGCTATGTATTTGCTTCATGTCACAGGTTGGTGGAATCAGTGGACTGTAAAGCAAGAACATTAGTGGTGTTGACGATGGCTCTGTTGTTTGTTTATGAAGCCGTCGTATCGGTACCACACCATCGTATACACAGCGAATGTTCTTGAATATGGCCCCTCGCTTGAGACATTAACTTTATTTCTTGGCTTTTGAAATTTGTGCCCCTTATAAAGATTCGTGGTACTCACCCCATCACCAGGGCCGACCATAATGGGTTACATTAGGATAATTAAGGTATTGTTAAGTTAGATAAGGATAATTAAGGTATGGTTAGGTTACGTTATGTTAATTAAGGTATATCAGTACTCACCCCATCACCAGGGCCGACCATAATGGGTTGTGGGACGGCATAAATCCTGCTGTCCATACTACACTTGTCACCCAACTCAATAAGTAGTACTCGGAAGTTAGTACCACCCAGGTCCAAGGCCAAGAACCTGCCATTCTCTGTTGGTAAGTAGTAACACATTGTAAGTACCGGTAGTCAAATTAAAATATAGATAAATTCAATGTACGATGACAGACAGACTATTAAGGCATTGTCAGTAGTCAAGATAATATGGATAAAATATGCAATGAATGAGGGACAATCTATAAGATATTGTAAGTAGTCAAAATAATATAGATACAAAATGCAATGAATCATATGAATTGTATATTGGTTTAGGACTAATTGGAGGAGCAGTTTGGATGGCTAAATGATAGCTAAGGAAATTTCACTAACGTAATCAATTAATTAAGAGAGTCTTATACCTTTGGTACATTCCTGTTGTTTGGAATAGTTTGGAGGAATCGGTTGCTCCAAATTTGCTAACATTACCACGCCCCCTAAATGTCACTATACAATAATTTTTATAATATACTGTTTAGTAAAGTTTTAATTAAAAGACATAAGTCGGATATTATAGTTGGTTGATATGTAACTAATCCTAAATATAATTATAATAAATGTCTTGAAAGATAGAATTTGGATACTCATGTGACTATTGGTTGGTTGAATTGTTATTATAAATATATAAACGCCTTGAAAGATAAAATTCGGATATTTATGTGACTGACTACTGGTTGGTTGATATGTAATTGTATATATATAAGAAAGAAATTGGATATTTGTATACTATTTATATATATATATGAAAAAATTTGGATACTCATGTGACTATCGCGGTGGTTTTGGCGCCATTGTGTACTTGACATGTGTGTTGTTGGTTAATGTGTGTGTTGTTTCCTGTGTGAGTAGTACATGTGGCACCTGCTCAGTAATTTTTTGCATGGATTGGAATTTCACACCTTTATCAACTGGTGGGTACACTTTATTTGGTAAAGGTACAGAAGTGGACCTTACTGTATAATAGATATTTTACTGTCATTACCCACTATTTCGGACCATTCTAAGACACTTTTCTTCTATGGTTTTTCTTCCTCAAATGCCCCGTTTCCAAGATAGGGCATATTCAAATGGGACATTTTGAAATTAGCCTGACCTTACCTGACCTGACCTAACCTAACCTAACCTAGACCGCATCAGACTACGGGACCTAACCTGGGCAAACTACCGGGACCTAACCTGGGCAAACTACCGGGAAATAATCGTGATAAAGTACAATAAATGACAGGGGTGAAATACTAGGACCCAGCCGGATCTGGCAACACTGCTGAATTAAGGTCCACTTCTGTACTAATACCCTTTATTTTCTTTGTCTTTTGTATGGTAAAGTGTCCATGTGAGCAAAACTTTTTGGCATATATTGAAAGAATTGCAGTTATCGCGTATGGTTTTTCTACCTTCATTACCCACTTATTTAGACCATTCCAAGACTTTTCGGTAAATTTACAGAAGTACTGTGTTCACTCTATATTGTATATTTTAGTATCATTACCCGCTATTATACTATTTTGAACCATTCTAACATACTTTTCATCTATGGTGTTTCTCTCGGAGAAACATAATTTGGAAATTAGTCTGACCTCACCTAACCTAGACCACGGCAGACTACCGGGACCTAACCTGGGCAAACTACCGGGATATAACCGGTGTAAACTATCATAAGGTGACCGGGGCAAATTCCCGGGAAGTAGCCGGATGTGGTAACACTGCGCGGCCCTAACCAAAAACACAGTACTTCTGTAATAATACCCTATTTTCTTCTATGGCATTTCCTCCGCAAATACCCCATTTCCAAGATAGGGCATTTTGAAATTAGGGTATTTATTGAAAGAATTGCCATTTTGTAGCAGTGTTGCCAGATCTGGCTAGGTCCCAGTATTTGGCCCAATCATTTCCTGCTGTACTTTACCACGGTTTCCTGGCATACTTTGGAGAAATCAAGACGCTCTAATGGTACTAAAGTTTGTATACTATTCCCTTAAGGACTCATTCCATTCTATACACACGGAATATAAATAATATTTACCAACGAAAATTCTGTACTTGAAAATAATGGAAGTTTTGTATAAACTATATTATTATATTAAAATAGACAATAATTAAAACAGGCTACGTGCAGGAATCAGTAGCGCTGTCATTTGTGGAATAATAATAATAATAATTTCATTCATGCACACTTACCCTTGCCATTGGGGAGATCTCTGACATAGGTAGGGAAACATTTAACAGTCGCCTCTGGATTGGTGTCCTTGCTAAGACCCTTGTTGATTTCCTCCTCCATGCGATCACACACCTCTCGCATCAACTCCTCGCCTAGAATCAGGGACTGACATATCTCCTGTACCTAAGAAAGAAAAAAATGGGATATTAGTTCGAAGTTATCGGATAATATAAGACTGTAAGACATGTTTTCTTTGCTACTACCGACAGGAAAAATGATTATTATCGGACCCTCTCTCCAATTCTTACTAAGGCACTATTTGTAAATAGTGTGTGTGTAGATTTGCTATAGGACAATGCTGTATTACGGTGATGCAAGGATGTTTCTAGACCTATGTGATCAGGGGGGGGGGGGGCAGAGTAATACTATATCAAATCGTGGGATGATTATTTTACTACCCAGCAACACACTGGTGAGGGCTGGTTCTATCCAGAAATGAGGAACCTGGCATCCTCTACCACACCCTGGCCTGTTCTGTCTGTCTCTCTTACTTACTATCTCTCATTCTTTCTGGGTATCCGACGAGATCGCCTGATTGGGTTGCACAACAAGGAAGACTACAAACGGTGGGCTTGCTGGCCCAGGGATACATGCCCGTGAGCCAGCATTCCCCTCGTCTGCTGCCTTGGAAGAAACAGATTTCACTATCACCCTGACTCCCATTTGGGGGTCCGAGCATCTGCGCGGCTTAGGTCAACCAGACTCGGGACTGCTCGGCCAGACAGTCTGGAGAACTACAACAACAACAACTCGGTAAATTAAGATAACAATTTGTTTCGTGAAATAGTTTGGAAAATAATTTGTGACAACACAACACATTATTAAGCGGGAAGTACATTGTTGGGAAATCGGAGCAATTGTTCCCTCCAAACTTCCAAGCTACAGCAGGCCACCAATATTTTGTTAATCTGAACTTTGGAGGAATTACCAAAGCATTATAATACCTTCCCTTTATAATCAATAACGTGCTTTTTCTTAACTAAACGACATTCACGTAACCCACCCATTATGGTGATAAATTATGTAAAGTCAGTAAATGGGGATAACTTTAAATAATCCCTTTCCAACCAACCCTAAGATGAGAGATTCTTTTGTTGGTGAATTGGAAGGTCTGATTCCTCCAAACCCTGCCAAGAAATTGATCCCCTATTAGTACCATTGAGGGCGTCTGTTTTCTAGTATAGTCAGGAGGAATCGGAGGCCTTACAATTTACCAACATGAGATTCTCTCTTTAAAGTCAGCACATTATTATAGTTTTAATACTGTGACAAGAAACACCAGGAGTAGTTTTCACGGAAGTACTTGGCTGTTGTTCGGTTTGTAAGCAGTAGAAGTGAGTTTATACTTACATGATTCAACTCAATGCTATAATTATATGGACTGGAATATGTATTGACCGTGCACGTTGTTGAATCTGGTGATGCTGCTGAGGTGTACTGAACTTAAACTTGTGACTGTATGGGAGGAAATAATCAGACCAAAGGTGTGTGTGTGTGTGTGTGTGTCATAATTGATATTAATTAACTGTGATTGAAAAATTATCAGCACATGTTTACAATTCACAAGAGCAAAATGGCTCGGAGCATCTGTGCTTGATAAAAAAAATATATATATATATATATAAATAATCCCCACCAACAAATGGAAATGTGTGATGGTAAATGAATAAACAAAAAAATTTATTGTTGACGTGTCCTGTTAATCTTATGAAGCACCGTACCGGTATGTAACCTGACCCCGAGGATCACATGAGGACAAGCATGTGAAACGCATATAAGTAATGACGTATGATTGTATGACCTGTGGTTACCAAAACGTTCGCCTTACGAAAAATTATTAGTTAAATTTTCTCGAATCAGGCCATAGACAATAATTATCACTCTACTGAGCTTACAGGAGGGCGATCCATATCCTTCATTCACATTGTTTAAGCACTGCCAAGTCGTGAACTAGCGACCCGACGTACGTGAAGGCAAGAACGGTGCCCCTTCGATCCCTATCCCGGAATTATTGACATCCTAGGGTATTGTCAAGAACATCAATAGCTGAATCATGATTGTACTCTTTCCCCTTCACAATACAAGAAACAACATGAGGATCCTTTATACTTACGCCTATAATACCAACAGACAAGTTATTATTCAGGCATATAATTTAGCACTATTCATGCACACTTATTACCACTACTGTCAAGTCAAATTTGGTGTTTGATTTATTGTACATGCAACTTCTAATAAATCATATAGAATTTTAATTAAATTTGGTTGTGCTACCAGTCCTGTCAACGCACAGCACGGTACTAGAGCATGCAAATTATATTCTCTCTCTCTCTCTTTTTTTTTTCAGAGGTGTCCTGACAGAATGAGCTGGGGAGGAAGAGTATGTCCCGTAAACAAAGAGAAAACTACCAGACACATTATTGGCGCCAGACCGTACCGCTAGCCAACCAGTGACCTTGAACGTAGCAACATATTTAGTGTTGGGATGATTCTTGTTCCTCCCTTGGACAACAAGCAAACAAGTAAGGACATTAATCCCTTTCTCACTCCACAACTAAGTCACTGCCTTCATAAATTATAACACCAATTTTCTTTAATATTATATTGAAATATGAACTGAAAAATAACGGCAACATATACGATTCGACACTCAAAAACCAAAATTTAAATAAACTGGTAATATGAATTGAAATAAAAAAAGTAATATATACAATTCGACACTCAGGCAATATACTTGACAACCCGAGGCTTGACTTTTGTGTTGTCTGGTTATACTCCCCAGTCTTTACAGATACCGGCCCTCCTGCCTGGTAACAGTTTATGTGCATGATGCTATTTTGAGCTCTAGTATCCATCCATTCAGCCATTTAACTACATTAGGTTTCAACATGAATTTTATATATCCTTTGATATACATCTCATCACACTCTTCGAATGATTTAAAACGGTTTAGTCCAGTGTCATGAACTACATATATATGGCAAAAACATCTTAAGTCTTACATCCCTCAATTTTCCACACCATTCCAGTATCGATATATCAGTCATGTAAATCATTTCCACTTCCTTCAATATACTCTTTCTGGCATTATTTAATACTTTCCTTTCAACGTTTATCTAATATGCCCAACCAACTATAGACAGCTGTATAATTATATTCTTAACTTCGTTTTTTACGAGTCTCTGCCTATTTTTCACACATAAATACTAAAGGGTCACTATTATTGCTTAACAACAGTAATAATGACATATACCTCTCCTTTACTCTTCTTATGTAAAAGGATACTCGCGGATCTTTGTGCTACACACACACACACACACACACACACACACAAACTCTTAATAAACCCGATTCAATACACGGGTGTAAATAAATATGAATCAACTCATGATTTATTCCCCGGGGAGGCCTTCTCGTTTGCTTGTGGCCTTAAGAATGGAATGGTGGAGTATCTCTTAATTTATTAAGTCAAGTGAAGAGACAAGCGACTTCCCGTGAACTAATTACAAACTATCTAGCCTGATAGGAACACCCCCGCTTAATTAAAAAGACAGGAATTCCATATACACAGAACTCTCGTAATGAAATGAAGGCCAAAAGTTCGTGTTAATAACGATAGCGCTACTAATCATCAGACCAGATATCAAACGCCTTAAGAAATAGTGCACAAAATATTCTATTGTGATATATATCCCTTGCAATTGTTCATAGTAACCCTTATTATTGATTAAAAAATTAAACATCATATTCCCAACTAAACTTTGTACCATCAGTGGACCGTAGCATAATAATTTCTTCAAAACGGTTATTTATCGTAACTTCATCTCAACAAATTCTATTGAGGGACATAACGAACGACATCGTCACTATTAACAGTACCGGGTATTACTACATTCTTGACATGTACTCTACGCTCTGCTCAGTGATATACTTCCACTCGGTCAGACGCTGGGTTAAAAGACAAGCGGTCAGCTGTGTGTGGCTGTTGGGGGGGGGGGGGGGGGACGGCGCCAAATCAGGCACCACATGCCTGCTGCGTGGCCCTGAGCTTGCACGTGATCTGTTGATTACCCCAACGAGGTTCTGGTTGCATAGTAACAATACACTAGAACCCACAACTCGAATAACGAAGCTGTCTTAAAGCTGCAACAAGAAATCTAATTGCATTTGCTTGATTAGGCTATGTATTGGAAAATCGGAATCCCATCCAATGATCCAGCCATGGAAATGTCAATTATTCCCGTTTTATCTCAACCAAAGAATACCTTCCTCTGAACACAACACATTAAGCAGTAAAACAAACCCCTTTGGGGATTCTCCAGGGGCAGGGAATAAACAGATTCTTTGGGATGGATAGACAAGCCTACTTAAAAACATTTTCATGAGGGAACAAGATGTCAATCCATAATTCATGTGTGGGAGTGAAGCAACCTACCGGCACGGTGTCTGTTGCTTTCGTTTCCTTCTGCAACTTTTTGTTTGTAAATATAATAATAGAATATCACTAATAAAACGCTATACATAATGTGAAGATATTTTATACCGTACTGTCCGTATCTGCGCTATGGTGCGCTTGTATTACACTAGCCAACAGGCCGGGGAACTCTGTGAGACATTAACCCAGAGGGAGGTTGGACCAGGACTTTCTTTATTCACACATTATTCTGGGATGCATCTGGACCTCCGAACCAATTCTGGTAAATATTTGTTGAGAAATGACGATGTTGTTTCAAGACAATTAGATGAGAAGAAAAGTATCTACAATGAAAGTGTCTATGGTTGTGGAATGAACACAAGTTAAACCTCAGAGCAGTGTTCACATGTGTTACAGTTCATGTAAATTTTCTCCAGCAAGATATGCAGACACATTTTGTAGCAGGTGTACTGTACATGTACATACATCAAGGTTGGGATACAAGGGAGTGATCTAGATTGAGCTGAGGCATAAGACAGGCGGGAAGGGGATGAAAAACTAATAATGTATCAGCAGTATACCGTCTGTCTATATAAAATGTTAATTAGGTATTTTACTGTACCGGTACATGGAAGGGCTGTGATGTGTTAATAATGAATGACAATATAATAATTTGGTGTGGTCACGATATTGATTTGCAGGTAATAAGCTTTAATTTTTGTTGTACAATTAGTTATTTCAATTGGGATTGCTGTTTCTCTATTAGAGGTTACGTAATAATTGTCCTCACAGTCCCTTCCTCTGTAGGCTATGCTGTACCAGAGAGAGAGACGGGGGGGGGGGGGGGGGGGGCCTCACAAGGGTAGTTGAAATTAGTTCTTGAAGAGCAATTAAAATCAGGGTTAATTAATTTACTGCATAACAACTAGCTAATCAAATCACATCTTACATTCACAAAATTTCGTTCAGATTTTTTTAAAACTAATAATGACATGGAATTATCAACAATGCAAAAGTACCTACAGAAAAAGAAAACAATATAGGCCTATATAATATAGGGTTTCTCCTTGATGATGAACATAATGGAAATACGAAGCCACCAATAATAAATAATGCACGGTACAACAGCCAGACTCTGCTATACAAACTGTTTACACAACCCAGGTGGGAGGTTAACACATAAAATAATAGATCCCATTAATACCGTCTTACCTCGGGACTGGCCATCTTGTACTGTACTGTCAGACTCAAATGGGATGTCACTTGAACCTTTCGTTGCCTTGTGTGTTAATCACTCGAAGTTTCACGTATTAGTATTGCTATTGCTATAACTGTTCACTTTCACAAATAAGTCTTTTATCAATGTCATTAATTTTTCCACATATACACTGCCATTAACTGAAAAATAAAATAGATTAACATATGAATCTACTGTTAACCACACAGCAGAACTCCGACAGCTGTGTAAGTAGCAAAATATGAATGGAATGTATACTGAGTGAAGGTTATTGAAAAGTATGGTAAGGTGGTCTGTAGTTATAGCTGGCGATAGTAATTAAGGGAAGTCTGGTGGTGGATAATGAATATATTCACGTGGCTGACTAGAAAGTATTCAAAATCAACAGCTGACTTCTGTAAAGCTTGGCCGGTAGAGGGGAAGTGAAATACTTTTCGAATATTAAATTTCTTAGAAGATTCTACAGTCTCTTGGATCTTATTGAGACACTGATGAAAGTCGAAGGGAATGTAAACAAACCACTCCCTCTGCTGTATACAACCTCCTATCCCACACCCTTCCTCACCCTCAACTGGTCCATTCACACGTGAGACAACTAACACGTTTGGTCGTACCGGTACTGTGGTACTCGTGCACCTGTGTGAGACGTAGCAACTCCATACATGGGAGTCCAAGGTTTCTGTACAGAACATTCCAAGACTATCTTGCACGTCACCTTCGAATGCGAAACAGGACAAGGAGAATTTCCTATGGCTGTAGCATCAATAGACATGTGATTAAGGTATTAGTACACAGTGACACTTTATGCCCTTCGTTCTACTTCCTGTATCTTTCTAGTATCGGAAACTGGAGGACACATCTACCAGTCATCACTAACAAACGTTTAGACTACTGAGTACCGGCTGTTCTCTAATGTCCTGTTTAACTAACTGTCTCACCTTAAATCAATAGCCTATAAGGCCTTGGCATAATATCAGCCATAAAGGACAGAATATAATCCCATGCGACAGGACTAGCACCATAATAGTACTGGCTACAGATCAACAGCTATGTGCATGTATTTGTACAGTCTCACCCGGTTATGTAAGAACCGACGCTCATTCCGGATTCCTAAGATACCCTAAGCGTAGGGTGTAAGATAGTCTAAACCTAGTGCAAATGAATAGAACAGCTAGGTTAACATAAGTATAAATTAGGCCTAAATGGAATGTATATACAATTATTATTCTACTACCGTTTTAAGACTGGTTGCATTGGTGTAGGGTTAGACGCGTGCCAAGTTATGTAAGGCTTTGTTGGCCATACCAGGGACGACTTACGTAACATACGGAGGTTTAAGAATAGTAATACATGCTCCGTACAGGTTTGTAGTGACTATGACGTCAAGACTCAGCAGTGTGACCAAACCTGAAGATTAAGTGGGAGAAAGACCTTCACAGCCTCTTCATATTTTAATTTAATTTTATTTTGAGCGAGTGCATAACACCCAAGCTACCTTCAGACTGAATAATCCTTCATTTACATAGGTCCATATAAATCGGAATCCTGTCAAACACTGCATATATACACGGTAGTTTATGACAGTTTATCAGAAATTTTATACGCTTCAATGACGCAGACGCGATTTTCAGTGTTGCAGGACTTGAAACACTTGAAACACTTTACAGTCCAAAGTTTAGACAACATAGCCACAACGGAAATGACACAAGATTTAGTTAGACACGTGGAAAATTACGGTCTTACCAAGGAACGGAGATAAGTAACACTTTGACAGATAAGATATGACCAATCGCTTGTGAAACCCGGGGCGTCTGGTGAAAACGTTCTCGGAAGTAGACACCACACACTATTATCTACATTACAGTTTACTTACATACATGAACACCTGACAGTAACAGCAAAAATCAATCACACAGAATTATCGCCGTGGGGGGAATGCTGGTAAGTGGGGAGTAGTAAAGATGTGTGAAGTGGGAGTAATAGTTATGTGTTGTGGGTAGTGAAGATGTGTGAAGTGAGGGTAATAGTTATGTGTGGTGGGTAGTGAAGATGTGTGAAGTGAGGGTAATAGTGATGTGTGGTGGGTAGTGAGTGAGGTGTGGTAAGTGGTTTATAAGGGTGACGGACTAGACAACCCTCGGAGTGTTGGCTAGTTTAGGCTACCGTATATTTTAACATTGCTCACAGATAAAAATGGTCACGTCTATCGGCAGCCAATTAGAGGTACGGTAGCTCAGCCAGTCTAATCTAATCACGCGTTGCCCCAGACCCAACCACCACAGACCTTTACTTAATATAAAAGATAAAAAGCAAGCATGCATTAAACTCTTGTGTTATGATGATTATTAATTTTGTTATCTAATGAAGTAAGTAAGGCATCTCAACCATCGCAGCCGTTCTAGCTCCAATTGTTATCTATATATATATATAAAGTAGAGTCGTTTGTAAATTTGTATGTTTGTAGTAGGCTAATGAGCATCAAAGAGCATTGCGAGGGGATATTGTAAACCAGAGAATTAGGACACTGGTATATGATGTGGGTTAGGGTAGGTTTGATTAGGATAAGATAGAATACCGGTAGTTTAGATTATTAAGTTAGGCTAAGATGGAATAGATTTGGTTAGGTTAGGATAAGTTAGAATAGGTTAGGTTAAGTTGGGTTAAAATAGATTAGGTTAGGTCTGGATGCGATAAGGCAGAAGAGATTTAATTACAATAAAGTTAGGTAGGTGGGAGATAAGTGGAAGTGGAGTGTGTGTTTGTATGAAGGTGAAGGTGGTATTAAAATGACACGTGTAGGTGAAAATAATAAAAAAAAGCGTGATAAATAGTTTGCTCGACAGCTTCACCCCGGCCGTTTAATCTTGTTCCTGCATTTCACACACACACACACACACACACACACACACACACACACACACACACACACACTTATTTATAGATCACAAAATTGTTGAACACCTTGACAGACACCAAAAACCAGTACCTTTGCCACATTTCTCCACACTGACAGCTAACCTGACCTCTCACTTTATATATATTCTTACGCTGAACAGCAAACGGAGAGAAATTTAGACATTTACAAATTCGAGGATTCTCTTTCTAATAATAGATAAATGAATAAAACAATGGTTGTAGTCTATAGCTGGCTCACCCCAACCAACCACGTACTCTTCTCTCATTACAACTTTTTTTTATAGCAGTAACTATTCTTGCTCTTATTGCTTGGAAGGTAAAGATACGTCCAGACAACAGGTTCCCTCGTATAATTATGTATCAGGCAGTCTGTTTTGTGACAAGATTTGGAGTGACCCGAGTGACAGTAGATTTCCTCATGTGTATCAGTGATGTGATGGTCGACTGTCGAGGGATAGCCTTTTCAACGGCCCCTCTTTTGTCGTTTCGTTATAGATGCTGAGCTCCTTTAATTTCTTCTCTTTTATTATTACAATTATAAAAAGATATTCTTTTATATTTTCTAGACAATTTCCACTGTTAAATAGCAGTTCTCCAATGATTTTCTCCCTGCATTCAATATAAGGTTGTTGCAATTCTCTTATTTTCTTCTTCAATGTAACCAATACAAACTAAGTTTGTTTAGTGACACGATTTGGAGGTTTCGGCGACAAAACGAAGGCAATGCGATTTTTTTTTTACATTATTCACCAATAATATTAATAAACGCTATTATGCAGTCGTAACAATACTATCAAATAGCTTCACTACAGCAGTTACGGTTCTCACTATTGTTTTTGTACCGCTAAGCCCCACCTTTGTAACACAAGTCAGTCAGACTATCACTGGCTGGCTACGACCACTTCCTCTCCTTTTATAACCTTCGTGGATATCCAACGTTGGGGGGGGGGGGTATGCCAGAGGGATATGTGGGGGAAGGTGGTCCTACTGCTACGTCATCTTTTTCCCGCCTAATATTAATTGTGGGATACGGCTTAAAATCTTTAAAAAAAAAGTATATAACTATCAAGAATAGATGACAAAATCAGCCTGTAATAATATAGTATGTTCTTATCTAAAGGCAATCGTATAACTATTTCCTATACGAGTATAACCCGAAATGATAAAGGTTAGTAACGCTACACACATGGGCTCTTTGGACAAAAATAAACCTGAACAAGAGGGAATGAACACAGTAGACATACATGTTTAGGAGGCAGAGGGTATTTAAATCCTAAATTATAAATATGAAAGTCTATCGCGTTCACTCCCACTTTTTTTAGAGTTCTTTTTGTCCAAAGAGCCCACGTGTGTAGCGTTACTCCAGGACGCGACTGTACATGTAGGACTTAATTAAGGGGAGATTCTCTTGTTAGTGCATTGGAAGGTCTGTGATTCCTCCAACTATGCCACGAAACAACAGATCCCCTAGTAGTACCATAGAGGGCGTCTGATTTCTGACATAGGAGGAACCAGTAGCCTTCCAGTTCACCAACAAGAGAATCTCCCTTAACAGGTAAATATAGGACAGAATATAATGAGAAGAAAAGAATATTGTGATGGAAAACAAACAAGATGCAAACAGTAGGAAAGGAAATCGAGACCACAGAGAGGAAATCCCCAGCCTTCCCTCGATCTGCCCCTCCTTCCCTCCGCCTTTTCCTTCCCTCCCTATCAGCTGACTCTGACGTCATTGTCGCCATTGATTACATACATAGGGTAACGAACCACTTCACACACTCAGATAATAATTATATGGTACAGTACTTGTCATGCCACACACTCACACACACCCTCCCTTTCTTCATACCCTTAGAATAACAAGGATACATTATTATTATTATTATTATTATTGTAAGAGGAAGGAAGAGATTTCAGGAGGGGAAGAGCAGGTAGAATGAAATGTCAGGAACACTGGTCGAAGGAGAAACATGAAGGGAAGGGAAGGGAAGGGGAGGGGAGAGGAGAGGAATGCATATAGGAAGGAAAGGAACAGTGGGACAGGGAAAAGTGGGTCAGGAATGTGCTGGAGGGGTACTGAAACGATAGGCAGGATAAGAGAGAGAGAGAGAGAGAGAGAGAGAGAGAGAGAGAGAGAGAGAGAGAGCAGCAAAGGAAAAGTACTGACAGGAAAGGAGAGCTGGTAGAAGTTCAAGGTTAAGTGGGGTTGTTTTAAGGGGGTAGTACGGTACCGGTATATATTTGGTGTACATTAGATCGCCTTGATTCCTCCAAAGTATGCCAGGAAACAAGACCAGATTAGTAGGGCAGTAGTAATGTAAATAAATGAAGAAAATGAAGTAAAATAAATGTGAAGGAAGTATAAAAGGTAGATGATGGACTGAAATACGAATAAAGGGGAAGATTAGCAAGCAGGAGAAGAAGTAAACAAATGAAAATGAAGGTAGATATATTATGTGAAGGAAGTATGAAAAAAAAAAAAGTTGAAGAATTTAAATAAAAATGAAAAAAAGCTAAGAAAGGAAGGAAGGAAGGAGTGTGTGTATTGATCAGTGGAGAACGTCAGAACCACCTTCAACTACCCTCTCCTCAGACCCCACCACTACCACTACTAACACCCCATCCCACCCCTCATACCACAACCCCCTATCCCCACTAACACCCCATCCTACCCCTCATACCACCACCCCCTATCCCCACTAACACCCCATCCTACCCCTCATACCACAACCCCATATCCCCACTAACACCCCATCCTACCCCTCATACCACAACCCCCTATCCCCACTAACATCCCATCCTACCCCTCACACCACAACCCCCTATCCCCACTAACACCCCATCCTACCCCTCATACCACCACCCCATATCCCCACTAACATCCCATCCTACCCCTCATACCACAACCCCCTATCCCCACTAACATCCCATCCTACCCCTCACACCACAACCCCCTATCCCCACTAACACCCCATCCTACCCCTCATACCACCACCCCATATCCCCACTAACATCCCATCCTACCCCTCACACCACCACCCCTAACCCAACTAATACCCCACTCTCTCCACCACCATTAACACCCCTCATACCACTACCCCTAACCCCACTCCCTCTACCACCATTAACACCCCATCCTATTCCACCCCACACACCACCCCCTCCACTATCACCACTCCATCCCACCTCAACACTCCACTCCACCCCACATGCCACCCCTTACCACACACACACACGCTCAGTTCTTATCGCTACAGCTCTCTCTCTCTCTCTCTCTCTCTCTCTCTCTCTCTCTCTCTCTCTCTCTCTCTCTCTCTCTCTCTCTTCTGATATAATTACTCCTACTCTAATCTTTCACCATATCAACCAGTATCTATGTCATCACCCTTAAAGTTCCTTCCACCTCATCGGTTTAATCACTTTTCCGCTTCTACCATGCCCACAACCCTACCCCCACCATCACCACCAACCACCCCTTTATCACCCCGACTATCACGACACCACCCATCACCATCATCCTCACACCTTCACCACCCCACCCATCACCCCCACCACCAACCTCACTGTCTAGTCTAATATTGCCATACTACAAATATAGAATAAGTACCGTACACTTAAATATCAATTTCTACATCAGCCCCACCATTGCCTTCCTGTCTTCAACTTAATACTTTATCACTGTAAATATAGAATGATTAAGTAGCGGACAGTATTTAATTCGACATCTAGCTTAAAACTGTCACACTGCATATAAAGAATAAGAGTAGCCTACGATAAACAAATTAAAACTATCAAATTCGACCTGCCTGAAACTTTTGTCCTCGACTGTGTTGTGTAAACATTGCCTCCAACACATACGTACAGTACTGTACGTGCCAATCACCTTCCCTCCATTCAACACAGATGCCATTTTACCGAGAGCATTGCTAAGTGTCGCCAAGGAGGAATGCAGTTAGTTATATCACATCAACAAAGATAAATCTCAGATAATATTATGGCATGAATTTATAGGTCATCTTAGTGCTGACCTCAGTAGGCTACCAAGTTCAAGAATATTAAAAAAACTGATAAACTACTACTACTACCATTACCATCATCAACACTACTACTACTACTTGTCCTGCCCTCTCTGCGACACACAAACTGGACTCAGCCGGCTTCCGTGTGGACCAGAAAAAAAAAGCAGATTGCCTTTCCCTCTCATCATACCTTGCAACCAAATAATCCTTTCTTTCCACATTCTTCCTTCCCTTCTTGCAGGCTTGACTCAAACACACTTGCCCTCTCCTTTAATGGTCTACTGTGCTCTGATATTCTCTTACTCCATGTCACCCAGCCCCAGTGAATTACAGTATACAGAGATAGTTGACATTGCACCCTAAGTTCATTTGTGTGTGTGTGTGTGTGTGTGTGTGTAGGCATCCACTCTGATATTATTCTACTGTGCCACAAAATATCTTCTTAATCCATGTTTTCAGCCCCCAGTAAATTAAAGTATACCGAGATAGTTTAGCTTAAGTTCATTTGTATGTATGTGTGTGTGTGTGTGTGTTTAGGCATCCATCCACCAACTCTGCTTATGTTCTATTGTGCCACTATTAATAATCTCAGTTGTTGTTGTTGTTGTTGAAGTTCCTCAAGCTGTCTGGCCGAACAGCCCCGAGTTCTTGAGGAAGGCTATGGCTTGAACCGGGCTTTCCCACAGTGCCCTCAGTGAGTTTATCTTGTGTTGTTGGCGAGTGTCGTTGTGTTCGTTGCAGTCTTCCATGATGTGTTTAATAGAATGGGGTGCTGTGTTGCATCCTGGGCAGGTATCTGTGATGGCTCTGTCTAGTTTCTTTTGATATGTTAGAAGAGCCGGATGGTGGCCGCTTCTCAACCTGGCCAGGTGGATCTGTCTTCGCGGGGTAGGGAGGATTCTGATGGGTGGATGTCAGGGGGTCGTGCATGCAGCAGGGTGTTGTTACATATACATGTAAACTATCGACCTCAGTTGTTAATATTAATAATCTCCCAGTTGTTACAATACTGAGGTCGATAGTTTACATTGAAGGCAAGGTTCATGCAATTGTCATCATGTGTGTGTTTGTTTAGGTATCTAATATGTCAACGTTTCCTTCCACACCGGACATTAAAAGCTCTGGTCATCAACATTCCAACTGACTGAACTTTTTCCAAACACCAGTAACGCGTGACTACATCAAACATTTGCACGTCCAAGTATCGTGATTTCAGGGCCATTTGCTTCTGTTTGTTCGTGGACGTATGAGTATTAATTTATGGGGATAGTGTACTTAGGGTACATTAGAGCGCCTCGATTCCTCCAAATTACACCAGGAAACAGGACAAGATTAACAACAATAATGGTGGCCTGTTGCTTTGAGTTGTTTGAAGGGATGTAAACAGTTTAAATGATAGAAAAACTACATTAAAACAGTTCAGGTGATATAGAGAAGCCAAATTAAAACAGTTCAAGTGATATAGAGAAACCACATTAAAACAGTTCGAGTTATAGAATATCCACTTTAATTAAAACAGTTCAAGTGATAGAGAATTCAATTTATAACAGTTCAAGTAATAGAGGAGCCATTTTATAACAGTTCAAGTGATAAGGAGAACCACCTTAAAATAAACTAGTTCAACTAACAGAGAGGCCACTTTAAAATCGTCCAAGTGATAGAGAAAGGCCACATTAAAACAGTTCAAGTTTTAAAGAATCCACTTTAAAATAATTGTCCAAGTGATAGAGAGAAGCGACTTCATAACAGTTCAAGTAATAAAGACAAACCACAGTAAAGAGTTCAAGTAATAAAGAGAAGCCACATTAATACCAAAAAGGTAAGAGTAATACTGTAGTGTGTGTTACGTGCCATCCCTCACACCTGGCATGAGTTTTATACCATTCCATGACGTCAGCAGGGCCAAGCAGGCACCTGTACCAATTCACAGGAAAAAATCATTATCACGCAACCTGCTCGTTTAAGGGACCCTGTGATGTAATGAGAAAATTGGAGGTATACGAGTCCTTCAAATATTGCCACGAAACACCACCTATACGGGGGTCCAGAAGGGGGAAGGATAATACACTTTTGGTCCATTACAGTGCCTTGATTCCTCCATAGTATACCGGGAAACAGGACCAGATAAACACAAATAATAGTAGCCTGTAGTTGCTTAGAATAGTATGGAAGAATCAGTTACTCCAGATTTATCAACAGTGTATTACCACCTTAATTAACACTATTGGTTGGAGTGACTGTATAAAGTGTATAGTTACCCGCCAAATGTCAATTAAATTTACCTGCCTCATATATAGGCTATGTACGGTACACGAATTGGTGCAATGGTAATGTTATTGACTCCCGTCCAATTGACCTATGTTTGATACTCGACATTGCACTAAATGGGGAAGTGTAGTGCCCACCTGTAACCATGCAGTGGGCTGAATGATTTATGAAGCCTCGTCTACCTCGGTGTATACAGATATAAAAATACATCCTCGGAACTCTCAACAATAATTTTACTGCTTTTAGTCAGTAAATTCAGACGGAGATGTTTGTACTTTGTGTATGTGTACGTAAGGCAAGTCAGTTAGTTGTCTGTCATTTTTCTGAAGCCATTGTGACTCTCAAACTCGCGTGCCCGTCCGTCACACCACAAACTTAGTCAAAGCAATCTCGTACCTCCACTTACTTGGACATTATCGGATTATTATATCAACATAAGATAAGATAATTGGTGCATGACGCAATATAGACTTGTCGGGCGGTGTGTGTGTGTTTGTATAGTATGAGAGTGAACCTATAGAGTTGAATAGATAAGTTAATGATAGGCTACATGGCCGAGAAACAAGTTGTTGAAAGGGAGTTATTGTGATAGACATGCTTGGTGCTTTGTTGTTCTTTGTGCCAGAAGTACTCACACAAGCAGGCATCAGGGTGAGTAGACTGGTGGCGCCAGTATGCTGTATAATGGTACAGTATATAGTGCTGGTAGTAGTAGTAGTGGTGGTGGTGGTAGTGGTGGTGGTGCTGGTAATAGTGCCCGATATGGTGGTAGTAGGTGTAGAGGATACAATAGGGGATAGGGGTGAGGATAGTGGTAGTAGTGGTACAGATAGTGAGGTGGTAGTAGTTGTAGAGGTGATGATGGATAGTGGAATGGTGATACTGAAGTGGAGGATGGTATAACAGCAGTGGTGTTTGTGGTGGTGGCACAGGTAGCTAATAGTGGTTGTTGTTGTGGTGGTGGTGGTGCAGATAGTGAGAGGAATATTATGGTGGCATTGAACGAGTCTGCCAGAGATCAAGTTAGTTCAGTCAGACAGTAGTAGAGTCAACAACTTGTATGTAGAAAGCTTTTTGTTAATTAAACTGGTTTCGTAATAAGGCGGCCAGAGTACTCCCCTACCACCCTTACCCAGGCTCTGCCAGGCATAGCTCTCTCCCATCCCCACCCACCTACCCACCCTCCTACCCCTCTCACCCACGGCCTTCCTCCCATCCACCTACCCCTCTGCCACGTTCCTTGCTCTCATCCACCTACCTTCCTACCCCTCCCACCTATGACTTTGCTCCCATCCACCTACCAACCTTTACCCCTTCCACCCAGCCCATCAAACTACCCCTCCATGCCATGTTCCTTGCTCAGTCTGGTATGAGTATGACTGGCGTCCTTGTTAGTAGCAGCACTCACCAAACATGGAGGAGGAGGAGGAGGAGGAAACCGGTTTTGCAAACATCCTTGAGCTTGCGACTTGTCCATCGTAACAATGTTTGTTCCCTTTGTTTCTTCGTTTGTACAGAATAATGTAAATAACTGATGTAAGCATGTGACGTAAGTGTACAAGGTATGTAGGTGCTGTTTGTGAATAAGACATCATTGTTTATGGATACGATATCAATAATATACACACCATTACAAGACCCACAGACATAAATGTTTCTACTATTATACATTGAAAAAAATATGAGGTTAAACATCCAGTACCGTACCATTTCGACGGTGATCATCATATCCGCCAAGGAAACAAAGGAACTAGTTTGTTCGTACTTGACGTGTTTATTTGTGACACCATCAGAGTTTACAGACAGACCATAATGCTGAGTTAGCCTTTTTTCGCTATACTTTAGAATTAGTTATTTTTTAAAGTTTTGTATTTACCTTTAGTACAAGACCCAACAGTTATCAGATACATGGTGGGAAATTAATAAGAGTCAATATAGGAAAACAGACGTAATATTATGAACGAGAACAAAGATAACAATGATAATAATAGGAAGAAAAAAGCCGCTATATGAAGATAAAAATATAATAGTCCCATATTAAGCTATACGAGCAAAGATTATTTTGGTCAGTAAAGCTACTTATTTTATTATTGGAGCAGATTTTACTGTAGAATGACGCACGCTATCCACTTGGCCAAGGGTTTTTAAACTGAGGGTCACGAGATGACTTCTAAAATGTAGAAAATACACCAGATGCTACAATTTGACTTACTGTGACGTAAGCTTTATAGTGCATATTTTTATTCAAACATATATAACCGAATGAGTATATATGGACGGAGAAAAAACTAACTCCATGATCTTACGATAGTCGGAGTCACTCTGGTGGAGGGCAGTGAGTGACCAGTGTTAGTGTTTATGAGTTGGGTCGTAGGTCAAAAGGTTTGAAGACATTTGCACTACAGATGTTGCGTCCTGGCAATGCTAACACTGAGCCAAGCGATGGACACATTGCATGGGGACAAAAATATAAATATATATAGATAACAAATAAATAATATTAGTGCATGTAACTATCAGCCGAGATTTGGTAAATATACATCCACTCCGTGAAATGTTCATTTTATTTGATGTCTAACTGTATTCAGGAGTTAAGTAGTGTAGTGTATTAAATTACAGTTACGGGACAAAATTAAATTACAGTTACGGGACAAATTTAAGTTGACAATACAGCTTTGGTGAATCTGAAGCAACTGATTCCTCCAAACTATTCCAGGCAACAGACCACCATTAGGTTCACTTTTCTGTTTTTGTTTCCTAGCATACTTTGAAGTAATTAAGGCGCTCCGATGTACCAACAGTGTATTACCCCCTTAAGTGCATCTTGGATGGTTGGTTATGGGATCAGTGGTAGGTGAGGAGGAGGTTGGAAAGACTTTGTTAATTAAAGCAGAGAAAGGGAGTGTATGAAAGGTGAGAGGGGATGACAAGGAAAGGACAGAGGGAAGAGATAAGGTCAAGGTGAAAGGCAGACGAGAAGAACGGAGGGGAAACGGAATGAATGTTGAATGAGAAGGGAAGGTGTCGGGGAAAGGTACAGTAGGCATGAGGGAGACAGCAAGCGAGACTGAGAGAAGATTGTACAGTAGGTGAATGGTAAAAGCAAATATAGAAGGGAAGAAACAAGACTGAGATGATGGCAAGGCGAGAAGGGGCATTAAGGAAGGAGGTGATGAAGATGGTAGGTGGTGAAAGTAAGGGTACACGGGAAGAAGGGAGACTGAGATAAGATAATGGTGGTGAGTGATAAAAGCCGAGGGTAGACGGGAAGAAACAACTCTGAGAGAAGATGGAGGTAGTGGGAAGTAAGCAAAGGTAGAGAGAAAAAAGCAAGACAGAAGATGGTGAGTGGTAGAAGCAAAACTGAGAATATGGCGGTTGGTAAAAGCGGGGGTAGACGGGGAAAAGTAAGACTGAGAGAAGATAGCGGTAGTGGGAGGTAAGCAAAGGTAGAGAGAAAAAAGCAAGACAGTGAAGATGGTGGTTGGTAGAAGCGAGGGTAGACGGGAAGAAGCATCAAGAGAAGATAGTGGTAGTAGGTGGTATAAGCAAAGACGTGGAGCAACGGAGTAGGCGGTGGTGTGGTGTGTTGGGTCAGTTATAGACTATCCAGGTCATGTGTATAGATCCTAGGTCACCTCCGGCCGTCATTGCTGTCTGTCTGCCTGTCTGCCTGCCTTAGTTAGTTCTGACCCTCGCTCTCTTTGATCTAACTCCTCACCATTACACTCAACTCACTCAATTAATTTCACGCACTCTCATGTTACATTACCCTCTCTCAAATCAAACCATCATTATCCACTTACCACACACACATGCACACACACACAATCACACAATCACACAATCTCTCTCTCTCTCTCTCTCTCTCTCTCTCTCTCTCTCTCTCTCTCTCTCTCTCTCTCTCTCTCTCTCTCTCTCTCTCTCTCTCTCTCTCTCTCTCTCTCTCTCTCTCTCTCTCTCTCTCTCTCTCATACACACACACAAACTTGTCAACAATTTACGCGATATAGTAGTCTAATCATACAAACAGACTACAGGCTTACATAAATAAACATTGACCATACTGTATAGGTGAATCATCAGTATCTCTCTCTCTCTCTCTCTCTCTCTCTCTCTCTCTCTCTCTCTCTCTCTCTCTCTCTCTCTCTCTCATTTACCCTCCCCCTGGTAACCCCGAACGACAAGTGTGAGGTGACCTTCCAGAAATCACATTAAATCAATTCCCCAATGTTGTGTACTTGTTATGCTGGAGGGCAATATGTGGGTGAGGGGGGGGGGGATTCCTCGGTACGCCAGGGTACAGTAATACATTAATTCCCCAACATTACACCCACTCTCAGGACATTATCATCATCTTCGTTTAATTAATTGGGCGAATTTAGATGGTGTCAGGATAGGATAAGCTAGAATATAACCGATACAACTGCATGCGTTCACCTTAAGGGACCCTGTGATGTAGTCAGAAAATAATTGGAGGTAAATGAGTCCTTCAAATATTGCCACAAAACACAACCTATATGATGGAAGGAGTTTGTTTCGTAGCGTGGTCAGAAGGAATCGGAAGCCTCTAATTTTTATACACGATTACAGGGTTCTTAATATTCATTCGCCTCTTCAAGCAAGCACTACTGTTAATTAACCTTAGCAGTAACGTAGTGTCCTTAGTGGTATAGTGTGTAATACTTTTTATAACCTAATGGGGAGATTAATTTGTTGGTGAATTGGAAGGTCTCCGATTCCTCCAAACTATGCCAAGAGACAGATCCCCTATTAGTATTACAGTATATCTCCCATGTATTGAGGGCGTCTGTTTTCTGGCATAGTTAGGAGGAATCAGCAGCTTTCCAAATTGCCACGCAAGATAATCTGTCCTTAACATCCCTCATAATACTCCTATAAAATTTATGTACATACGTCTATTACGTAAACTATATTACTCCTTGTTCACTCAAAGTCAGAAATAATTACTCAACACAGGTATCGTACGTACACAATATCCAAACCTTAGAATTATCAGTATCGTATTGTACATAACGAACAACAAACAAACAAACGTTCTCTCATTAAGATCACACAGTTAGAGAATGGTAAGTGCATCACGGGACCAGATTTATTTAGCACAAGTTAACCTTCATGAAGAATGCTGGCAGCCAGACCAACAGCTGAGTCTGAAGGCTTCTGGACCTGACCTTGACTAGAGGTACCGCTCACTATTTTCGGTACTAAAGACTATATGCTATTTAAGGGGAGTTTCTTTTTGTTGATGTATTGGAAGGTATCTGATTCCTCCAAATAGATCCCCTATTAGTAATATTAAGGTCGTCTGTTCCAAGGTATAGTTTGGAGGAATCAGTAGCCTTCCAATTTACCAACAAGATAATCTCCTCTTAAATTGCATGGTCTTTGGTACTACAAAGCTCGTTAGAAAAACACAGAAGGGGCCAAACTGTATTACCTAACTTGAGAGTCAATAGTTTTCATCAAATATAATTATAACCTATCCCGAAGTACACTCCGAATGAATGAATGATTGATTGATTGATATTAGGCGCCGCAACGTGAGACAGCAAGCAGGAAGGAAACATAAAGAAAAGAGGAACAATTGAAGAACTGAAAGGGAGTGGCTGGGGCCGAAGGGGCGCCAAAACCCTTAAAGCATTGCCCACATCACTCCAGGCAATACCCCCCAACGAGACTCCAAATGAATAACGTTGTTTCAAAGTATAAGTCAATTTGCACAACAGAAAGACTTTCTAAGCGTTACAAGTTTAGCAAAGTATGATATTGAAGTAAAGCATCAATTATTATATCAGGAACGAATATTGATATGCGTCGTTGGTATAATAAAACAGGCATGTCGGAAATCAGATCATGCAGACTGTTTTTCTTATCCTGTTCCTTAGCCTCGAGATGCTGATGGCATCACAGCTTGTCTGATCCGTTCAGTATGTAGTAGGATGTTGGGGTGGCAACTCAACATGGCTTGATGTGCTCGGTACCGGACTCTGACGTCACAATCTTTACATTATGCGCATCTTACATAACACAACAATTATTATTTTTTTACTACAAATATCCCGCTACACCATCTTTTGTACTTTGCTCCCACTTCGCAACAAGAAATGTACTATATTTAATTAAAATGGTAGGCTAATCATAGAATAATACAACACGTTCCTTATATAATTCACCTTTAAAAGTTACTATAATACAATACTACCAGTGATGTGTCAGCCTCCAACCAACACTAATATTAATCATTGCAGGCTACCCATAACAATTCTTTCTGACCTTGTTAGTTGTCTAGTCGTCTGAGACTGGAATAGCAAGTAATTACTGTTGGTTACAACATACTTGTAAGTGTGCAGTATCTGATGACTCTTTATTATTTTATTGTCTAAATACTAAACTATATTATGTAAGCAATATAGTAATATTAGTATGTCCTTCAAAATAATAAGATGTTCAATTTACAACTTTACTGTAAATGTAGTTCTTAGCATCGAATAAATGTTACTGCCCGGTAGTATTTAATACTTTATACAATCATAGGCATTTTGAAGTACAAATTTTGAGTCCAAAATAGAAAATTACAATAATTCTATTTTAGTTAAATGTACCGTACATGAAATACATTACAGTATACATCATGTATTCCTCACTGTTTGTTTATTTTACATTCTGTACTGGTTATCAAAATGTGTGTATGACTTGCTCCTCGTATCTTATGGTAAACTCCCAAATCATGTCCAACATTTATCATACGTAAATTATATTAATCATATTCTTTGCAGTACAATATCTATGTAACGACGTAACTTACTTACCCCCTCCATTTTTTTATTTTTTTATTTAATTGGGACTTTACTTCTTAACAATTATAAGGGTGAGTAATACTACAGCAGTACAGACGTGACGAGACAATTGGGTTACCGGTACCACTACACGCACCATCCTTTGTCCCTCACTATTATGTCTTCGCCATAAACTGGTACACACATAAAATGACACACCCTTTTAAAGACAACAACAGTGAATGCATGAAGGGGAAAGTTATACTGTAGTGTTGGTAAATCTGGAGCATCTGATTCCTCTAAACTAGTCCATTAGTTTTTGTTAACCTTGTCTTGTTTCCTGATGTACTTTGTAGGAATCAATACGCTTTAATGTACCGAAAGTGTATTACGCTCTTATTATTTTCTTGAATGACGACTGACCTTCTATTGACCAAAGGGAATCAAGAACTCGTAATCGTAAAATAAAATGCGGTAAATTCTTGACCTTGGATTCTGTTGATAGACCCTGACCTTGTTTATTTAGTATACATGTCTCTTACAGCATCTAGCCAAGTCATCAGGCAATGGCTATGATAAAGAGTATGTACCGTATGAATGATGCAAGACAACCATCGTTAACACACACACACACACACACACACACACAGCATTCATTAATGTGTAAGCGACAGAGAGGAAAGGTATTTTGTGTGTGTATGTGTGTGTAGGAGGCCTATCACAGCCACTACAAGTCACCCACCACACACTGTAGTCATTGCAGACCCACAGCAAAAGGTCATGGCAAGCTCACTTGCCATTAATTACACACACACACACTGGTGTTCCGATACACGGCTACTGAAAGCACACACACACACACACACACACACACACACACACACAATGTTACTGCAGACCCACACAATCCATACAAATCCACACACAGTCCATGCAAAGCCCATCTCATGTGTATTGATTGCACATCCACTGTCACAGGACCACTGCAAGCCAACACACACAAACTGTTATTGCAGGCCCAAGCATATTGTTTTGGTTACTACAAGTTCATCATTTAGTCCCTGCACATCTAGACTACTGTCCATAAACACACATGTTCATTGGAAGCCCACATACATACATGCATGTATATAGTACATACATATTTACAACTGTTTACCACAGGCCAGACGGAAGGAGGCCAGAGGATGATAGAGAGACAATGCTTCAAAAATCCAGCTACGATGTTCACTTGGACAGAGCGATAAAAGTTAGGGAGTTCAGTTCAAATACAAGTTTTTTATGGGAGATGTGGGATAACCCCCCTTTTTAAAGTGTTCATGGTATGTGATGTAACACTGATGTTTTAGTCAGTGCCTTCCCCGACATACACACACAATTCACATTAGATTATGAATCTTGGTATTTGATTCTGTTGGTAGGGTTATACGCAAAAGATTAGGTCCAGATTTTTATCAAATTTTTACAAAAGCTGGGCCAATTTACTGGTAACAAGTAATTACATTTTGTGAGCGATTCGGTGCTACGATTCTTATTTTTTATTTTTTTTTACGTTGCCTAACAGTGTTAAAAATTAGAGTAAATTATACCTGACTTTTCCATTAAACTTTCACAACAACAATTTGAGAGGACGGAATCATTGCTCAGCTGGGCGATCTCAAGAACGCATTTATTTCCTGCATAATGTTAAGGAAATAATACACTTTTGGTTCAATGGAGCGTCTTGATTCCTCCGAAGTATACCATGAAACAGGACCTTATTAACAAAAATAATGGTGACCTTTTGCTTGGAATGGTTTGAAGGAATCAGTTGCTCCAGATTTATATACCACCAACACTGTACTACCCCCTTAATAATCCTCACATGAATCTCAAATATCAACACCTGCTCACCCAAGTAACCTCACCTCACCTGGCCAGAACTCGCCACCCGTCCCAAGATAAAGAAAAAAAAATATATATATAAAAAACAACACTTCCTGATTCCCCCTGGACCATATTGTCAGTGACAGATAGAATAGATGACAGACAAGTATAGTATAGCCTTTATTTACTGTTGCTGCACCGTTAGTTAAGGAGATTCTTTTGTTGGTGAATTGGAAGGTCTCTGTTGATTCCTCCAAACTATGCCATGAAACATAGGCTATCCCTTATTAACTTTAACGGTGTGATACTCGTACTCATTTGGTACATTGAAGTGCGTTGATTCCTCCAAGGTATGACAGGGAATAGGATCAAATGAACAAAAATAATGGTGACCTGTTGCTTGGAATAGTTTGGAGGACTCGGTTTGTCCAGATTTACCACCAACAATGGACTATCCCCTTAACATTATTTACGATAAAGACAACAAGCAAGGTTAAGGCCACTCCAGAAGGTAGACTAAACATTGGATTTCCACATCCTTTCGTCATAAGTTAATATTCATACAAAGTGTTGATGTCATAATCGATGTGGCATAAATGGCAGACTTCCATCGCAATTAAGGAGGAAGTAGAGTGTTGGTAAATCTGGCATATTTTGGAGGAATCAAGGCGTTCTAATGTACCAAACAGTGTACAAGAAATGCAACCAATGTTTCCAAACATCGTGCTCAACCTATCAATAATTTAATGTCACTCTATATGGTGTTCTATTGGCAATTATATATATCAATAAATCTATTTCGATAAAATTTATATTGTCAGTAGGCTACTAGGTCACATAAATACCGAGTAAGCTACGAGGGGGATGGTGAGATTAAATTTTATTAACGAGGCTTGTTATGTATCATAGAGTAAAAGATGACGACGACAACCACACCAATAGTTGGTCCGTCTGTCTGCCTTCATGGGCGACACACGTGGTCCTCAGCTGGCAGACTCGTGCTTTGTGTGTACCAAGGTTTGTGTGATACCGAGGTGGCAGCGAGCCAAACCACGCACTGACAAACGAAAATACTGCAAGTCTGAATAAAAAGACTAACGCAGAAAGGGGGGAAGGGAGGCTGAGATGTCGCTGGGAACGACTTGAAGGGGTGAGTACAGTCAAGATGAAAAGTCCTGCATTAGGTGAATGAAAGTAAACCATTTGAGGGAATCTTATGAACTAGTAATACAGGGAATAACACTTGTAGTTTCACGACTTTAGGCTATACGAGGCAGTTTCACTGGAAGGTGTTGCAGGACTATTGGACGTCACTGTACATGTTGTGTTACGGGAGCGACGTAAGGGCCTAGTAGTACCACGGTCGACCGTGAGTAGTACTGTGTTGATAAATCTCGAACAACTGATTCCTCTAAAGTATTCCAAGCAAACGGCCACCATATCTTTCTTTAACATATAATTATACACATAGGCCCACGGGTCACAACTTGGGTAGACTAATCAGCTGAAGACAGTAATAATCCAAGCTACATAAATATACACTGACCAGTACTGATATAATAGGTATATTCTAAACTGCAGCTAATGTAATCAGAAATCATATCCTGTCACCAACACATTGAACAATTATTATTATTATCCAAGTTAACGAACATAAAGGTTTTAAAGGGACGGTACACTTTTGGTACATTAGAGAGCCTTGATTCCTCCAAAGTATGCCTGGAAAAGGACCAGATTAACAAAAATAATGGTGGCGTGTTCCGTGGAATAGTTTGGAGGAATCAGCTGCTCCAGATTTACCAACACTGTACAACCCCTAGGGATAACGGGCGTTTCTTTGTGACATTTTGAATTCTTCGTCGTTAGGCCTAGTAAAATATTCTTTGCCACACACTGCTGTTACTGGGTCAAGTGAAGTACTATTGTCAAACTTCTGATATAACTTTTGTGATGTTTCCCTCAGACTGTAATAATAATAATAATAATAATAATGCAGTTGTCAGCCGTTAATTAAGGAGGAGGTACAGTGCTGGTAAATCTGGAGCAACTAATTTCTACACACTATTCCAAGCAACAAGATACTATTATTTATGTTAATCTGGTCCTGTTTCCTGGCATAGCCTAGACTCTAGAGGTATCAGTGCTCTTCAATACAGTATACCATAAAACTGACTCCCATTTGGGGGTCCGAGCATCTGCACGGCTTCGGTCAACCAGACTCGGGACTGCTCGGCCAGACAGTCTGGGGAACTACAACAACAACAACAACTTATATTATCCCCTTAAGGACCATGTGATCGTGTATAAGACTTGGTGGCTTGTGATTCCTCCTGACTATATGTCACGAAACACGGTCCTTCAATATAGGTGGTGTTTCGTGGCAATATTTGAAGGACTCGCTAACCTCCAATTTTCTAACTACATCACGGGGTCCCTTAATGTGTTTAGGCCTTTCACTGTCTGTCCTCCGCCGTTAGTTTCCCAAGGCAGTCCGGTACAGTCTGTAGCATAAATTCGCGTCCATCCCATGTAGCCTACTTAAGGGACCCTATGATGTAGTCAGAAAGTTGGAGGTAAATGAGTCCTAAATATACTGCTACGAAACACCACCTATATGGAAGGAGCTTGTTTCATGGTATAGTCAGGAGGAATCAGAACTCTCCAATTCTCATACACGTTCACAGGGTCCTTAATGATGCTAAAATGACCACATATAGTTGCATTCTGAACCAGTTTCTATTCTAGCAACATATGAAATTTACAATATTATGAGAAGTATATCTGTCATCTCTGCATTCAAATTATGTTACAACATCACTAGACAATAGCTCATATATACGTAAACAGGTGGAAATGAAGCCAACTTATGCTGCTGACTGTACATTCTTGTCTGTAGAACGATTGTCGACCTTCTGTTTATATATATACGAGAGAGAGAAAGATTGTCGACCTTCTGTTTATATATGAGAGAGAGAGAGAGAGAGAGAGAGAGAGAGAGAGAGAGAGAGAGAGAGAGAGAGAGAGAAGGAAGGAAAGAAGGGATGCCAACTAGGACGTGGAGGGAAATGTCAAGGAAGAGAACGGGGTTGTTGTAAAAAAAATAAAGAGTATAGTATTAGTATGTGTGTGTGTGTGTGTGTAGGCTGGGCTCGTTGCGTAACACATGCACTGCTTCCCTATCATTTTTAGTCAGGTTTTTTATCAGCTCAGCCTAACAAGATATTTTCGGTATTGTAACGGGGAACTAAACTTTTCTGTTCTTTTAATAATTCATCATCATCATCATCAATACTACATTTCCCTATTTTTTCAATAATATTAATAATAAAAATAATATAATAATAAATTTCTTAATAAAGAAAGGAAAACTAAGTTATCTGCATATTAATCTTAAAATAAAATGTGCCCATATGATAAGACAAAAGCCTTGAAACATGTAAATAAATAACTCGTGTGGTGATTGAAAGAATATTAACAGAGAGAGAGAGAGAGAGAGAGAGAGAGAGAGTTACAAGGAGTTACAAGGACAAGTAGCACCTCAAAAGGTCTTACGACCCATACCAAGGAGAGAGAGAGAGAGAGAGAGAGAGAGAGACCTACAAAACCTGAACTTGGAAATATGAAGGTAATGGATGAGGTAAAAATATTAACACAAAGAGAGAGAGAGAGAGCGAGAGAGAGAGAGACCTACAAAACCTGAACACACACACACACACACAGAAAGAGAGAGAGAGACAGACCTACAAAACCTGAACTTGGAAATATGAAGGTGTTGGGTGAGGTAAAAGCGATACAATGTTCAAGGCAACTCAGTAAATTTGATCTCCATTGCTTCCACAACCCGGAACATAACAGGAAATATTGTACAAGGATAACACCCTTTCATTTACTCCTCTAATAATGGTAATGCAAAGTAAGGCAACGATTACTTCCTTCCTTCCTTATAGCCTAGTCACCCCTAGTGTGTATCGAATTTCAAACGTTCTCCAGTAAGGTATCATTGGTCAGAGAGAGAGAGAGAGAGAGAGAGAGAGAATGTGTGTGTGTGATGATAAGCAATGTATTTTCATAACGACATATCTAGAACAGAGAGAGAGAGAGAGAGAGAGAGAGAGAGAGAGAGAGAGAGAGAATGTGTGTGTGTGATGATAAGCAATGTATTTTCATAACTACATATCTAGAACAGAGAGAGAGAGAGAGAGAGAGAGAGAGAGAGAGAGAGAGAGATTGATGATAAGCAACATGTATTTTAATAACGACATATCTAGACAGACACCGTGACAGAACATCCAATCGATAATATATCACATTAGGTATTTTAATTATCATGGTTACAGTAATTAGCATAGAATAAACCTAACTAAAATTATACCACTACGAATGTATTTAGTCCTACGTGTAGGTGGAAATATATTGAACGGATACTTTAAAAATACGACACACACAGGTAGAAATGGCAACAGTGTATTGTCGTCATCACTACTCCCACCCACCCACCCACCCATTTCAACTCCCCTCCCTCCCTCCCACCCACCCATTTCAACTCCCCCCCCCCCTCTTCTCCCTCCAACCAGCCAGTCGTTCCTACTTCCTTTCCTCAGTGTTATCCCCTCGGTTGTCTGACGCAATCTGTCCCTCCCTCCCTACCAACTCCCCCTCATATCACCTCCATTCCCAGCCTATCTTTAATTTTTGTTCTCTTTCCTCGTCTGATTAAGTTCTGGTGGTTACTATATTCTCTGCACATCTCTTCAATTCCATCTAGTTATCTCTAGCTGTGTCATTATTATATATTCCTAACTTCCCCTCTTTCAAAGTTTGTCAAAACTTTGTTCTCCCTCTTTCTAATTTTCATCTAGAAATTCCATAAAGCATTATACTCGTACCTTCTGCTACAGAGAGAGAGAGCTAGAGAGAGAGTGTGTTATCCAAGTCGACAGATTTTTCAGTTATGTAGTACTTCAGATAATAATCCTTTCGAAATCTTTATCACAAAGTTTAAAACTAGCGATATTCAATATTGTTACTTGAATCCACTTTAAGGTAGTCTCTCATAGTGTGCGATAGAAAATACAACTTTAGCACAGGGTACTGTATTACACTGAAATATCTTATCACTGCTGGATTTCTCACCTCAAAATATAAATTTAATTCATCACTTGCCTTCTCTCCATCGGCTACTTGTATCACATAAGTTTCAAACAACATGAATGCATGCGTGTCGCTTTGTGACGTGAAGAGTTACGTGAGGCGAGGTGTGATATGAGCTGTGTGGAAATGTATAGGTCACTTGGATGATGACGTGTGTGGTGTGATGATTGAGAGTATATGTGCTGTTGAGATGATTATAGTTTGTCATATAAGTATGGAGGTATAAAGTGGCATACAAGTGTGTGTGTGTTGACGTGGAGGGGAGCGGTGGGGAGTAGGAGGAGAGTGAGGGGATAGCTGAACCGGCGCGATAAGACATCACGTTCACGCTGAAGTCAGCACTGAATCAGCTACTTATTTGGATTTGGCTGTACATACGTATTGTCATGGAGGAAGGAGAGATGTTATGGGGTACATCACGTTTGCTTTACATTACATAAAGGTGTTTGACGGGACTGGGGTAAGGTCGATCGATACTCCAGATAGTTTCATCTTGAATTCACTCCAGACAGTAACTTGTCCTGGGCCTGAATAACCTGCATTATTTTCACCCACATGACGTACGGTGATGCATGTGTCCATTCCAATCCTCGTCAATGTCATTAATATTAGTTTACGTTTATCTGAGCATTCGAACTCCACAACGGCGGGAAGACATACCACATCATAGCGTAAACTACAGTAATGTGTATTGCGGGTATATACAACTCCCACGAAGCAAGTGTAGTGGGGTACGGGCAGGGTTTGCTTACCTTAGTGGATATATCTTCTTCACGCATATCTGGCATGGTAGAAGTGCCTGCTGTAGAGGATATCTGAGAAGTGTGCTTGCGTAGCTTATTGATGGTAAAGGAGTGGACGAACACTACCACCTTTTGTAACACGGTCACCACCTTCAGGAGAGACAGTCCTCTCTCGTCACTGTCCGCTGCAGCGACTATCTCCATACTGAGGCCGGGCTTGGGTCTTTATCGACTAGGGCAGGTCTGTGGGAAGTCTAGTAGTAGGGAGGGAGTGGACGGGAGGGAGGTTCATGGAGGGAGAGAGAGTCACTTCCACCACCACCAACCCACCACGCGCAAGACTGCCGTGTGCTGCCGAGCGGTCACCTTCCCTGACGTCATGCCCCCGCCCTTACTCTTCCACATATACCATTTATCATCAACAGTTTTCATCAGCTTTTCCTCCTCTAGTTAATTATGTGATATTTTGAGATTAGATGAAATATGGTTAGAAAAAGTAAAATGCGATAAGGCCGAGCTTGTATATTTGCATGTAGAGTCTGTCGTGCGCTCTGATTGGCGGAAGTGTGGAGGACTGGAGGTGTGTGTTTGCCGTCAGCCAATCAGCGGCCTCAAAACATGGGGTGGTGCCGGCTCTCATGAAATCAATACAACTACCTCTCATACACCGGTTATCATGATTCAGGACATGTGACTTCGTTTTCCTATCATTTACTTTCATCAGCAACAAGAAATCACTACAAAAGAATAATTTATTCACACAAAATAGCGAGAGTGTTCAGAACAAAATTGTAGGTGCATCACTCGTACCCGAAACCTCCATGCACTCACCACCTGCTGACCGAGTTTTAAAGGCCGGAAATTAAGATTGTTTACTATAGTCTTTGGGATAAAAATGAACCTATAGTGGTGATTGTAGTGTTAAGATGACACTGTCGTCAGTCTATTCATACCCACAGCCAGAATAAATATACTGTATATATCTTTTACTATATTTATACACACACACACTTAAACTTTGCTTGACTTGCAAATTCCGTAAAACATTTGCTGGAGATTATTTATTATATATGACAATAATTTTAAAGTATCTGGAGAGTACTGTGTAATGAACTAATGATGAAGTTGTTCATAATAATTATATTGGTAGGCTTCCCAAACCCTGCCACCTCATACAACAGTTGGTTTCTGTACTAACTGACCCAGTAAACCAATTCTAGAGGAAAACGAGAGTAGCTATTTTTATTTAAATTGTTATTTGAACCATTTAAAATATTTTATCTCTATTGAGCTAATTAGTTATAGTGGTATGATTTAGTCATACATTTTCAGGTATAATTTCATGAGTTATAGCACCACGTACTATATATACACTTCACGTAAGAGATGTGTTGGTCTGCACGAGTCATTCTGAGTATAGAGTATTTTTTGTCGCTGTTTCTGTTTAAGTTCAGTTTCCTGGATACGTATTTCCTCTGCGTACGCCTGTATAGTACACGCTTATAGTGACATACAGCTGCTTCTTTTAGTACCAATAGTTATAATAATATTGAATAATAATATACCTTCTATTACAGTATTATGCTGTATGGTACAATTTTCCATGCGGTACTATAAGCCAATGTTACTGAATAGAATGCGTATGTTTCTTGATGTTTTTGTTCTGAGAAGAAAAGATATAAAAACCAACATTACACTCACATCACTAACCCTGAATCTTCTGCCTTCAGGGACATAATTTCAGATGTCCTTAGGGATGGGGAAAACCATCATTTGAGGGTCTCTCATCCTCTCTGTTTGGGAGGGACTCAAAGATGATAGGGATTACCATTCTCAATCTATCTACTGTATGTCTATATATTGTACACCCGAGCTCGTATATTCGCAACCACGTATTTAGATGTTTATGCCATTTGAGCTGGTAACATTTATTTGGGGAGGAATCAGAGTAGGTGGAACATAGTAGAGGGACATGATACAATCTTTCACCAACAATGACACCTTCCCCACACAGTGTTACCAGCTCAGATGACATAAACATTTGGGGACGTGGTCGCGAATTTACGAGCTAGGGTGTACATTACGTTAATTGTAGCTTTTCAATTGATACTTTCTGTATATCACACCATAATTCATTATTAGTTTGCAGACTCCTTATACGTTAAGGAGTATAACTGTATCATACCATTGAAACACCTGTGGATTGATTGATTGATATTAGGCGCCGCAACAACGAGGTCATATA